>JAIVFJ010000527.1:0-27542 GCA_025765615.1 Zopfochytrium polystomum
TTCAAAAGCCACGCCAAAACAGCAAACAGCTCCATCACGGCACGAACCACATGGTTCGTGTCGGCATATTTGAAGCGCTGGTAAGGGTTTGCTGGCTGCATGGCCAGAGCGGCAGTGAACACGACGATGGTTACCGAACTGGAGATGAGGCTCTTGAGGAACTTCCTTCGGCCATACAGTTGCCATTTGATCTGAAGCATGGCCTGCATAAGTGGATGGCTTACTACGTCTGAACGTCTCTTTGCAACAGCGAAATTTCGAGCGCAGAGAGCTTGGACCACGTCGACCTGGATTTATCGCGGGGTTCAGGGTTGTTCGGTTGACCACCAGTCGTCCTTGTGGGCGTTGAAACTCCAGAGCTGCCTGTCGCGTGTTGAGTTTGGGTCAAGAAAACGGAGGAGTTTCCGTCCATCGGGGAGGTCGCACTTGCTGCCCTGTCAGCGGTAGTTAGTATAAGGTGAATAAGGGGGAACATTCGCGCTGGTCGACCTTGCCTAGGTTCGAATCGGGGACTCAGTCGACGAGCTTGACAGCAAGAAACCACCAGTTTGCGAGCTGCTGCTGCTCCCGTCAGTGTGCAAGCTGTTGTTGCCGTCAGTGTGCAAGCTATTGTTTGCGTCAGTGTGTGAGCTGCTGTTCACATCAGAGTGTGAGCCACTTTTCCGGTCAGAGTGCGAGTTCCTGTTCCCGTACGAGCGAGCTGGTCGACTTGAGGCCCCAATCAGTCAATGATCAACCTGAACAAGGGAAGAGATGGTGCGGCCGAACTGGAGGACAGGTTAACGAGCGTTTCTCAGCTTTAATGCCGTTGCTATCCTTGAACCCACTGACTCTTCTCATGTTTCGACCGAAAAGCCTCGGAGAAAACGCTCACACACACACACACACACACACACACACACACACACAGACTTGCGCGCACACGCAGAAGCACATCTTCAACAATCTTACCCACCACCTTCCAGTTAGTGAGGCGAAGCATGTCGAGGGCGTGCGTGTTTCCCTTGAAAGCACCAAGCTGCGCTGGTGTAAGGCCGCTATTGCTTCTCTTGGTTATCTCACTGCTGACGGTTTGCTGTGGCTGTCCGGCTTCCGAAAGGTAGATGGCGAGTCGTTAACTCGATCCACTCTCTGTGTAAACTCGTCGTCAACTCGAGCGAGCTCTTCTTTAAGGTATCGGATGATGGCCGGGTTTGCGTCTTTCTGCATCGCGCAAGATGTGGAAAACATTGTGGCCTAATTTTGTTTTTGAGATGCAAGGGGGGTTTCCTGGATTAGAAACAGCACCACTACACCGATACCTCGTCATTGATTGCAGGCACGGTGCTTGTGCTCGTGTGCACGTGTGTGTGCCTTCGTTTCCGAGTAGCGCAATCGCGGGCAGCTTGTGAAGAGTCGAGCTACTTACCGTGTTTGTCATCCGCCATGATTAATTTCTTCTTCTCCCTTCTAAAATCCGCTTCACTCTACAGGCTTTTTTAGTGAAAACTGTGTTGACGCCGCGCCACCGTGCTCACCTTCTTTTCGTCTTCCTTCTTTGGCAATGGGTCTTTTAGAATATCTTCAGTTGACGCGGGGCCACCGTGTTTACCTCCTCTCCGTAAATCGTTTCCGCCTATGGCTCCGTCAGTAAATCGGACGTTGACGTGGGCCACTGCGCCAACCTGAAGGTCAATCTCTTCCTCGAGTTGCCTCCAAGAACTAGGAGTTTCTTTGAAAGGGCTTCCATCTAGACCCAACCGACACTCTCGACAATCACCTTCACCGCGAAGGTTGCCACTGCAGGCGGCAAACTGGACGGGAGACGCGGGCAAAAACGAGGCGTTATAAACAGAACCCAAACCAACAAGGTGGACTTGGCGCAACGACTCACCTGGAGGACTTGTACAGGGAACTACGGAATTTCACGTCGTACCGAAATTCGATTCCCTCCGCAAGTTTGTTCTCTAGTTTGTTCTTGGCGTCTCTGAAAAGCAAAACACCGAGCTGAAAGAGTTTTTTTTATGGGAAATTGAGGGAGGCGGGCACGATTATATCTCTGTCAGTCTCGCTCTTAGTCTCTTTATCTCGCTCTGCCTCTCGCCCTCCCTCTCTTTGTCCTTCTCTTTCTCGCTCTCTCTCACACCACACGCACACCACACCACACTCTCTCTCTCTCCTCTCCTCTCTCCCTCTCTCTCCTCTCTCTCTCCTCTCTCTCTCTCTCTCCTCTCTCTCTCTCTCTCTCTCTCTCTCTCCTCTCTCTCTCCTCTCTCTCTCTCTCTCTCTCTCTCTCTCTCTCTCTCTCCTCTCTCTCTCTCTCTCTTCTCCTCCTCTCTCTCTCTCTCTCTCTCTCCTCTCTCTCTCTCTCTCTCTCTCTCTCTCTCTCTCTCTCTCTCTCTCTCGCGCTCCTCACCAGCACAGTTCGTCTTGACGGCCTCGTCGTAGTCCGCCGCGAGCGGTGTCGCCCGCCGTCGTAGCCGCGGTAGCCCTGCGTGCAGCTCATGGCGGCCAGGTGCAGCGCTGTCTCGCCATATTAGTTTTTGCCCGTATACGTGCGGTTGATGAGTTTGGGCGAGCCCCGCGCGGCGAAGTCCAGCGTGCGGCGCGGTTTCCGCAGGATGTAAAAGTGCAGGACGCTCTCGCCCTCGCTGGTGATGTTGTTGACGCCCTCGAGCTGTGCCGGGTCTTGCTCTGGCGCGTCGTCGTCGTCGTCGTCGGTGTAGCTGTGAGGATCGGGGGATATTATTACGTGAGAACAGACCGACAGACAAAAAAAAAAAAAAAAAAAAAAAAAAAAAAAATAGGAAACAACAGCAACACACCGACGGACAGTGGGGGCAATGCGATGCTGTCGAGCGACTGGTGGTGGTGGCGATGCATCGTGCGGGCCTGTCGCTGCGGGCGGCGGCGGCACTCTGCTGGCCGGGGGCGAAGGGACGCCTTTCCGGTTGGTGGTGGTGGCGGGCTGGGTGTTGGCGGAGTCGGCATTCGCCACCACGCTGTCGGGGTTTGGCCCGCTGCTGTTGGTAGCAACAGCGCAGCGGCCGCAGCGGCCGCAACGGCAGCCGCGGCGACGTCCACAGCGGTGCGAGCGGCGGCGATCGCCGGCCGCCCCATGCGCCGTAACCGATCCACCTGCCGCTCGAGCTCCTCCACGGGGTCGTCTCCGCCCGTGCCAATGCTGGCTCCCTCATCATCGTCGGCCGTGCAAGTAGTGGACGCTTAATAGGAGGAGAAGAAGGAGGCCATGATGATGGCTCGCTCTCCTGCCATGGGGATTGGGGGCTTTTTGTCTGATTTATGAGGTTCTACGAGGTCAGGGTAAGGTGCGAGGCGGGTTGGGGTGGAGGGAAAAGAGGGGAAGGGGGAGGAACGGTGGGCTTGCTTGTTTGTTGTTTTTTTTTTTTTTGGTTTGCAAATCGAATATGCATCCACCACCGAGCTGTCCAAAAGCAATAATAAAAAGGAAAGAGAAAGAAAAAAGGAACGAACATTTCTGTCGACCGTCAAAGGTTCCACCATCGACTGCGCTGTGTCTCCTCGGTTTTCTGTCGATTTTGTGTTGAAATAAAGTTCGTTCAGACAAAAACCTGAGCGATCCAATCACAGCAGACCACGGAAATCGACAATCCTTGCGCGTCCAATAGAGTTTGTCGGTGGCACCCGCCATTGGCTCGCGATTTTCACCTTGTCTGCAACGGCCGACATCCAATACTGGAAAGCGACCGAAAAGAAATTTGTCCTGCTCATCACCAGAAAATGGGGAAAGGGTGCGGCGAGTCTTCGTACTACTCCAACAGTCCTGTTGACTGACTTCTGTTGCTGCGAGAGGGTAAAAGAGCCGTACCTCACAGAAAAACAAACAAGAAGAAAAGTAAAAAAAACAGTAACCGCCGCTTGGTACAGCACAAAGGCAAACGTTCTTGTTAAAGTGTTTATCTGTTCTCTCAAAATATTGAACAAATTCGGGTCGCGCAAAGAAGCAGCGCGAAAATAGGTTAAACGAAATACGCTTAGAGGGCTGCGAGTGAGAGAAAGGTCTCTAAGAGAATGGGGACAGTCAAATACGTGGGAGGAAGAGTGTGAGAGAAGACGGCAGTCCCCGTATCATCAAACAAGGAAAAAGGTGACAAAATCAAGCGTCATCGACCACAGTCTCTTCGACTGAACCCAAAAAAAAAAAAATAGAAGAAAGTTCAACGAACGACAATGAGGTTCACAAGAAACACGAAGGGGCAGTCCCAAAACTGAAAGGGAAGGAAACAAAAACAGGAAAGAAGCGCCCAAAGGAGGCTTTTAAGAGGCAGTATGAGGCACAATGCGAATCGCGCATAGGTTAAACAGTCCCAGGGCCGGGAAATAAAAATCGGCGAGGGGGAGCGTGGGACGTGACATTTCAGAAGTGCCCCAAAGAAATGGGGTATAAGGAGTGAGGGCAATGCTCGCTCCGAGATAAGTGGGAGGGTGAAATAGATATTCAAACAGAGGGGCGACGGAAATCGCGGATACGTAAAAAGGGTAAGTAACAAGACAGAGAACACTCGAAATAACAATAGAAGCAGGAAAGGAGCGCGCAAAGTGGCTTAAGAGCCACGAAAAACATAAGTGGCGCGATACGTTGCTGTCCCAAAGCATTGAAAGCAAGGGGACTAGCCAGTTGCTTGGTTGGCGATGTGCCAAAACTGGAGGGACCACAGTCGAAAAAATTGGGTCACGAGTGCCGTCATGTGATGCTTCAAGAAGCGCAAGGGGCCAAAGAGAAAAAAAATGGGTATGATGGTCTTGGCATACGTTGCCAAGCTTCAAGCGAGGGTAATACAAATACGCGTAGGAAAAGAACTGCGTTGGTTGTTAGTATGAGGCCCAGCGCGAGCGCCGTTTGTTGTTGAGAGGGGAAAAGGGAGAGAGAAAAAAATACAAAGAAGGACGAAAACGTCATGCTTAGCACGCTCAGTCCAAAACGAAGCAATCATCGATCGTCTCGTTCTTATGCGCGCCGTTCGTGTCGTTCTTCCCGTTGGAGTCACGTATTCGGCGTGTTGCTTCTACTCGAAGATAGTGTGTCTTCCAGAGATTCTCCGCTCGCTCGACTGTTTGGCTTTCCCCCCTCCGGGTCATGTGCTGTTGCTCTCCGACTCTTTGAATCCCTGAAGACAGAACTCACTTCGCCCCACCGGTGAGAAATCATGCGACCTATGTCCTCCATCAGCCACGCTTTCAGCAGTTCGGCAGACTCGTGGTGCGACCCTGTCTGCCGCCGTCCTGGCTTGTACAGGAGAGACGCCACCCTCGGCGTGAACAGGCTGTAGTGCCACTCGTACCATAGCCCACGGCTCAGGTCGATCTCGATCGGTGTCGCAGTTTCCTCGCTGCCGCGGCCGGACGCGGCAGACCCGGTGCCGCTGCGGTCGGTGTTGGCTGTCGCTGCTGTGTCGGGGATGTCCGTAATGCTGGGTGGGGCTGGCTGCTACGGGGGCCCACTCAAAGCGGCGGGTATTTGAAACCGGTTTGGTCCAGAGATGGCGGTCGTCGTCATATTCAAAAGCGACGATAACTTTGAGCAGCTCTTGGTTGGTGGCGACAGAGTCGGATAATTCATTGCGCTCGATGACCGTTATGAATTTCTTGTTCACCTCGGTGTGGTCTCGGTGCCCAATGTTGTTTGAGAACAACTCGCGTTCATTTTTGTCGAGGAGCAGGTCGATTTCTGTGTGTGGTTAAACGGAACCGTTCCGCAAAGGGTTAGGTGAAAGCCTGGAGAAGGTGGGGAACCGTCCTCTCTCTTCGTCTTACAAAACCTTACCGGCATAAGATTTGCGAATTGGACACGCCAAATCTTTTGAGAGTCAGACGCAATTGTGGTGAAACTTTGCGACAGTTTTGCGATGAGAATGTTCAACACAAGCACAACAGTGAAGAGAGTGAAGACGACGTCAAGGGTTTTCGCGAACGGAACAACGCTTGCATTGTTGAATCGATCGAAATAGGTTTGCTGAAACAAAGTCCTGTGGAAGGATGTGGAAATACCCAGTGAGCAAAACGTCGCGGATGCTGCTAAAGAATGCAAACGACATCATCAAATACCTGAAAGTGGCGAGGACTGATGCGGGCCAGCTATCCCAGTACGAGGGGAGTAAGTCATTGGCGTTTACGCTGCCACCGGCCGGATCTGTTTGGTTTCCCAGGTTCAGAGCCCCGCCGTCAACTCCATCCCCGTTGGCAGAGTCATGGTACCCGTTCTTTTGCAGGAAAAAGGCGCTCGCAAACCCAAAGAGGACCGTCACATACAGAATGACCCAGCTCCGCAAGTCTCTGAACACCGCCCGCCTGATCGCAATGTACAGCGGACCAAGCTCCGGAAAGGCCTTTGAAAAATACAGCAGGCCAAGCCATCCCGAAGATGGCCGCGCTACCTAACAGCACGTTCTCCGCGCGCACCTGGCCTTCAAGCCAGGCCTGATTCTCCGGAGATATCTATTATGGTGACATCGTCTGAGAACCTTGACGTCTCGATAATGGTAGATCCGCAAATCAGAAATATTCGGTACACGAAGCGGAAAAGAAACAGCAATCGGAATCCCGGGAAGATGTAAAACTCAAACGTCTGGTTTGTACGGCGCCAGTACGCCCAGTAACACGCAGTCACTACCCGCCACTAGCCGTTTCTGCTTTCTCCCACAGCGAGCGCCAAAGGGCCGATTTCTTCTTCAATGAAGCCTGCAAGTCGAGGGTCCGAATTCAAATCCTTCTCCAAATCTTTTCGTGAATCCTTAAGATGGTATTCGTTTGAAATGCTGGCCCGCCTTCAAGAGCTTGCGTATGATGAAGAAAAGTGTTCAAAAGCCCACGCCGAGGCCGCAAAAACCTCCATCACGATGCGAGCCACATAGTTCGCGTCCGTGTTATGTGAACCTGTTGGTAAGGGTTTTGCCGGCCTGAAGGGCCCAGAGCAATGGTAAACAAGACAATGGTCACAGTACTGTCGATAAGGCTCTTGAGGGAACTTCCTGCGGCCGTACAGGGTGCCACTTTGATCTGAAGCATGGCCTGCATAAGTGGATGGCTGATCACGTCTGCTTGTCTCTTTGCAACAGCTATTTCTAGCGCAGAAAGCCCTCGACCACGGCGACGAGCAAGTGTGGTGGGGTTCAGGTTTGTTGGTCGTTGACAACTCTCGAGCTGTCTGACGTCAGTTGAGTTTGGGTCAACAGACCGGAGGAGTTTCCATCCATCAGGCGGGTTCGCTCGTGTCAGCGGTCGCATTGGGAAATGTTGGAGGAGGAACATTCGCGCAGGTCAACTCTGCCAAGGTTTGGATGGGAGATGAGACTCAGTCGACGGGCCTGCCGGCAAGAAAACACCAGTCTGGAGCTGCTGGTCCCGTCAGCGTGGGAGCCGCTGTTTTCCCCCCTCAGTGTGCGACCCTGCTGTTCCCGTCAGTGTGTGAGCTGCTATCCACAACAGTGTGCGAGCAGCTGGTCCCGTCCGGGTGCGAGCTGCTCGATTTGAGGCCCCCAATCAGTCAATTGATCAACCTGAACAAGGGAAGAGATGGTTCGGCCGAACTGGAAAAGAGTTAAATGAGAGTTATTCAGCTTAAATGCCTATTGTTGTTTCTAAGGTTTCGACCAAAAGAGTCACACGCACAAAAACCACAAACACACACACACGGCCCGCGGAAAAGCACTTTTTCAACTGTCCCACCCTACCTTCCAATCACCGAGGCGCAGCATGTCGAGAGCGTGTGCGTTTCCCTTGAAAGCACCAAGCTGCGGCAGGAGTCAGCATGCTCTTACTTGTCTTGGTTATCCCATTGCTGACTACTGTGCTGTGGCTGTCCGGCTTCGTAAATTCACGCTTTTCGTCGCTCACTTTCACAGATTGTTTAAAGTGTTTGTCAACTCGAGAGAGCTCATCTTTAAGGTATCGGATGATGGCCGGGTTTGCGTCCTTCTGCATCGCCAAGATGTGGAAAACATTGTGACCTAAATTTTTTTTTTTTTTTTTTGTGGTTTTTTTTTTGCGAGAAGGAAGAGGGTGCTCCTGGTTCAGAAATGGGGGTACTGCGCCGATCCCCCTCTTCATCGCAGGCACGGTACTTGTGCTCCCGTGCGTGCGTGTTCACGATTTTTTTTTGTAAGGCCTGTAGACCGCGGTGGGCTTTTGAAGAGTCGAGGTACTTGCCATATTTGTCCTCGGCCAGGATTAATTTCCTCTTCTCCTCTAGGACAAACCGCATCTGGCTACAGGTTTATTTAGTACAGCGACAGAGGACACGGGGGCCACCGTGCTTACCAGAGGCGTAATAACTCTCTGGACCTCCTCCCAACTGCGGGGAGTTACAATACGGTCTTCATTCTTGACCCCAACCGACACTCTCGACAATCAACTCCACCGCGCGAAGGTTGCCACTGCAGGCGGCAAACTGGACGGAAGACGCGGGGCCAAAACGAGGGGTGTTACAAACAGTATCCAAACAGACAAGCTGGGCTGCTACGACTAACCTGAAGGACTGTTTGGCCCATGTATAGGGACCCACGTGTTTTCACGTCGTACCGAAATTCGATACCCCTCCGCGAGCTTGTTCACAAGTTTGTCCTCGCCGGCGTCCCCTGACAAGCAAACGCCCAGCTGAAATGGGGGTTTCCATTGAAAATGGACGGAGGCGGGTTACACGAACATCTCTGTCAGTCTTAGTTTGGGTCTCTCTCTCTCTCTCTCTCTCTCTCTCTCTCTCTCTCTCTCTCTCTCTCTCTCTCTGTCTCTCTCTCTCTCCACTCTCTAACTTACCAGCAGCAAGTTTGTCTTGACGTCCACTTCACGGGTGCCTCTGTGGCCGCGCTCACCCGGCGCGCAGCCATGGCGGCCAGGTGCAGCGCTGTCTCGCCATAGTAGTTTTTGCCCGTGTACGTGCGGCGGATGAACTCGGGCGTTCCCTTTGCGGCCAAATCCAGCGCGCGGGGCGGGGTTGCGCAGAAACGTAATAGTGTAGGAGGCTCTCGCCCTCGCCGGTGATGTCGTTGACGCGCTCGTCGTCGTCGCTTGAATTGTTTGAGGGGTCTTTGGTTTTTTTTTTTTGGTTTTTTTTGCGCGGGTGGTTTTGTCGTTTTTGTGGGTGTCAAAGACAGACCATGAGACAGACAGACAGAAAAGAAAGAAAAAAATAATATAAAAACAGCAACAACACTGCGCGTACTCGACGGCCGCGGCGGCATTCTCCACCACGCTGCCGGGGGCGCTGGCGGCTGCGGCAACTGCGGCGGCTTGCGGCGGGCTGCGGCTACGTCGACAGCAGCCGCGGCGGCGTCGATTTCGATACGAGCGGCGGCGATTGCCGGCCCGCTCCATCCGCCGTAACCGATCCACCAGCTGCTCCAGCTTCGTCAAGGGATCGTCGCCGCCGCCTCCCGCGCTGCTGCTGCTCCTCCCGCGTCGACGGCGGTGGCTGGGAATTTGGTGGTCGTTGGCGATGTGGTTACGTATACGGACCGGGAGGAGGAGGAGGAGGAGGAGGAGGATGAGGAGGATGTGGAGGAGGATGAAGACGATGAAGAGGAGGAGGAGAGGTGGGAGAAGTTCAAGACCATAATGGCGCTCTCTCCTGGCTTGGGATTGAGGGGTCTTTGTCTGAGTTATGAGGTTTCTACGCGGTCGGAATAAGGTACGAGGTATTGCGCGGTTGGTCGTTGCGAAAGAAGGGTGAGGGGGGTCGGGTTGGAGGTGGGGAAGGAGCGTGTGGAAGGAGTGCTTGTTTGTTTTTGTTTTTTTTTTTTCTGTCTTTTTGCAAATCGTTTATGTATATTTTCTGTTGTCCCAATCCGATAGTAAAAACCGAAAAGGAAAGAAATCATGGGCGATCGCTGTGTGACGCAGACCAATGGGATGAGGCCTTCTCTGTCGACCGTCCAAGGTTCCACCATCGACTGCTCTGTGTGTCTCGGTCCTTTTCTGATGTTGCGATGTTATCTGGTTTTTTTTTTTTGTTTGTTATTTAATGGTTCTTTTTTTTTTTATGGGCTGGCAAAAATTTCTGCCCATTTTTGTGAGTTTGACCCCACAGACAAACTCTGGAACGGTCCAATGAACATCGTTGATTGGGGTTTGTAAGCAAAAAGCGGGAAAATGACTAGGCTTCCTCTGCGCATCCAATAGATTTGATGCGCAGTGGTTCGCGACGAACGGTTCGGGGTGGCACCAGAAAACGGAAGAGAGCGAGAGAGCGAGGAAACAAAAAAAAAAAAAAAAAAAAAAGAAAACTAAGAGAAATTACAAAAAATGAGTTATAACTTGTATTAGCATCGGGTTTTGTTCTAACGCTACCCACAAGAGCGAGCTTGAATACAAAGAAACCCCCCCAACGAGAAAGGCGGATCGCCGTCACTACCGGGTTGTTCGCTATCAACCCCAGCAATGATGATAGCGACATAGTAAGTCAATGGATATAAAAATGAAATGTCCCAGTTTATTCACTTTTTCTGGATCATTAATGGAGGATTCATGCTGCATTTGACCTTTTCCTGGCGATGGTTTCATTTTTTTTTTTTTTTTTCTTTTTGGGAAAGTGCCAGCTTTCCAGAAACAAACGCTTTCACCCAGCTCTTTGCAAAAAGCCGCTTTTTTTTACTCATTGAGGTATAAAAAACACATTTCATCCAAAATTCTGCCCCTCAAAACCTTTGGCAGCACCTTGCCGGTCTCGTTGAGCTCTGCAACAAACCAAAAAGTCAACTTCTCCGTTCATGCAACTCCGCAAGCGGCTCGAGAACGATGCCGCGTTCGGTTTGGTAGTTATCAAACGATGCAGCAGGCGGTTCCCGTTCCGTAACAATAGGTTTGGAATTTTTAGCTTCATAACGGTTGCAAGTTCTATTTATATGAGCGAACGTGTGAACGACCAAACGAAACGGATCCCGATCGGAAAAAGGAAGCAAAGCCGAAACTCCGACGCTTTGGTAAAGTTCCTTCCCTGGGAGCATCCTTTTTTAGGGGTCGATCAAGACACAAGTGCCCACAAAGTGCTCGGCCTTTTTTTTTTTTTTTTTTCAAGTGGAGGACGCGGAAAAATCACCCAAGTCTGCCGCGGCCGTGGGACTCCGGGCCTTCTTCCAGGTTTGAAACACACCCGCTTCTTGGAGGATATTTTTTTAGATTTGGGTGAACCACTCGCCCATGTACAGAAAACGAGATGTGGCTGCTCTCTATCGTTACGACGAGTTGCTTGGTGATGAATTGTTCGAATTCGACGATTTGTGTTTTGGAGGGGGAACGACGCCAAGCGAAGGGCACTGGATTCTTACTGAAATATCCAATTTTGACATGCCGGCGCCAATGTCGTGGCACGCCTTGCGCGGAAAGAGTGAAACCTGCAACAGTACTGGGGCGCTGGGTACCCGCTGTTCACTTGTTTCGTTCGTGCTATAGACAGTATGCTACCACACACTAGATTGTTGCTGGTCTTGTTTAAAGTGTTTATTGGATTGCGCTGTTCTCAGGGTATTTGAACAAATTCCGGTCGTGCAAAAGAAGCTTGCACCAGATGAGGTTAAACGAGATACGCGTAGAGGGCTGCAAGAAAGAGAGAAAGAGAGAGAAAGAGAGAGAGAGGAGAGAGGGAGAGATGAGGAGAGTCGAGAGAGAGAGAGGAGAGAGAGAGAGATCGACGAGAACTGCTGAGAGAGAAGATAGAGAGGTAGAGGAGGAGACCGCTAGACGAGAGATGATGAGAGGGAAAGTGGAGAGAAGGAAGAGGACGAGGAAGAGATGGAGACGAGACGAGAGCAAGAGGAGAGTGAGAGATGCAGGCGAGCTGAGAGAGGGAGAGAGAGAGAAGAGAGGAGATTGAGAGGCAGGGAGAGAGATGAGGAGAGAGAGAGAGAAGGAGAAATCGCCGGAGGAGCGAGAGAGAGAGCGAGAGAGAGAGAGATCGAGAGAGAGCGAGGAGAGAGAGAGAGAGAATGGTCCAGACCACACGGGAGAGAGGTAAAAGAAGACGGCGGTACCCGTACCGTATCATCCAGAAACCCAAAGAGAGAGAGAGGGCCAAAATCAAGCGTCGACCACGGTCTCTCCGGACTGATCCAAAAAAACACACAAACCAAAACCACACAGAAAAAAAAACATAGTAGTTCGCCGCATCGAACATACGGTCTCACAAGAAATACGAGGGAGAGTCCAGAAAAAAAAATGGGGAGGAAAGAAGGATGCCCGCAAACATTAAACGGTCCCAAGGCCGGAAAAAGAAAAAAGAAAAAAAAAAATTAAGAACGGCAGTGGGAGTGTGGAACGCGACATCCAGAAGTGCCCCAAAGAGGGGAAAAAGGGGTATGGTTGGCAAACTTTGCCAAACACCAAGCTGGGGTAAAACAGTTGCCGGCAGTGCCAGGGGTCGTGAAAGAGAGGGTATGGGAAGACCGCGGTCTCCGCACATAAAAACAAGAAGCAATAAAGAGACACGAAAGACATTAGGGGCGCGATAAGTTGCTGTCCCAAAGCATCAAAGCAAGGGAGTGGCCAGCTGCTTGGTTGGCGAGATGAGAAAGGAGGTGGCCAAAGTCGACCACGGCGACGAGTGCCGTTGGATGGCGCTTCAAGAAGCGTAAGGGGCCAAAGAGGAAAAAATGGGTATGATGGTCTTGGCATACGTTGGCAAGCTTCAAGCGAAGGTAATACAAATACGCGTAGGAAAAGAGCTGCGTCAGTTGTAAGTATGAGGCCCAGCGCGAGAGAAAAAGATACAAAAAAAGGAAGAAAGCGCCATGTGTAGCACGCCTAGTCCAAAACGAAGCAATCGTCGCTCGTGCTGTTAAATTTTACTCCGTTAGTGACGTTCCTTCCGCTAGAGTCACGGTTTCGGCTCGTCGCTTCAACTCGGAGATAGTGAGTTTTCCAGAGATTCACCGCTCCTTTGTCTGTTTTGCGTTCCCCGCTCTCCAAGTCCTGATTTGCCGGTCTCTGCATCTTCTCGTGACCGCCAATCAGCGCCATGAAGACCGAACTCACTCCCCTCTTCAGCCACGCTTTCATCGATTCGGCTTGTCTCGTGGTGCGACCCTGTCTGCTGCCGCCCGCGCTCGTACAGGATTGACGCCTGGCTCGGCGTGAACAGGCTGTAGTGCCACTCGTACCATAGCCCTCGGCTCAGGTCGATCTCGATCGGTAACGCAATTTCCTCGCTGCCGTGGCCCGTACTGCCGGGTGGGCTGGCTGCGGCCGTCTGTGCCGAAAGCGATGTCGCCGGCGTGGCGACACCAGTCGCGGAGGCGCCGGACCTGGAGATACGAGAAGCAGCGTCAACGACGGCTGCAGGGGCCGCCTGGCAGCGGCCTTTATTTGAAGCCGGTTTGGTCCAGAGATGGCGTTCGTCGCCATATTCAAAGGCGACGATAACTTTGAGGAGCTCTTGGTTGGTGGCGACAGAGTCGGATAATTCATTGCGCTCGATGACCGTTATGAATTTCTTGTTCACCTCGGTGTGGTCTCGGTGCCCAATGTTGTTTGAGAACAACTCGCGTTCATTTTTGTCGAGGAGCAGGTCGATTTCTGTGTGTGGTTAAACGGAACCGTTCCGCAAAGGGTTAGGTGAAAGCCTGGAGAAGGTGGGGAACCGTCCTCTCTCTTCGTCTTACAAAACCTTACCGGCAATAAGATTTGCGAATTGGACACGCCAAATCTTTTGAGAGTCAGACGCAATTGTTGTAAAACTTTGCGACAGTTTTGCGATGAGAATGTTCAACACAAGCACAAGAGTGAAGAGAGTGAAAATGACGTCGAGGAATTTCGCGAACGGAACAACGCTTGCATTGCTGAATCGCTCGTAATCGGTTTGCTGAAACAAGGTCCTGTGGGAAGGATGTGGGAAAAACCAGTGAGCAAACCCTCGCGGATGCTGCTAAAGAATGCAAATGACATCATCAAATACCTGAAAGTGGCGAGGACTGATGCGGGCCAGCTGTCCCAGTACGACGGGAGGAAGTCAGTGGCGTTTACACTGCCGCCGGCCGATTCCGTTTGGTTTCCCAGGTTCAGAGCCCCGCCGTCAACTCCATCCCCGCTGGCAAAGTCATGGTACCCGTTCTTTTGCAGGAAAAAGGCGCTGGCGAACCCAAAGAGGACCATCGCAAACAGAACGGTCCAGCTCCGCAAGTCTCTGAACACCGCCCGCCTGATCGCAATGTACAGCGGACCAAGCTCTGGAAACGCCTTTGAAAAATACAGCAGGCCAAGCCATCCAAAGATGGCCGCGCTTCCAAGCAGCACGTTATCCGCGCGCACATTGCCTTCAAGCCAGTCCTGATTCTCCGCAATGTGGTCTGAGGTCGAGATAGCTATTGCTCTGCTAATTAGAAACATTCGGTACCCGAACGCGGAAAGAAACAGCAGTCGAAATATTGGGAAGAAATAGAACTCAAAAGTTGGTTTGTCCGGCGCCAGTGCCGGTACCACGCACGCACTGCCGCAAGGAAGTTCGCCGATTTCCCTTGTGAATCATCCTTTACTTTGGGGTCCGAATTCAAACCCTGATTCAAATCATCTTTTGAACCGCGAATGAAACTCCCCGCCCTCAAGAGCTTGCGAATGATGAAGAAGGTGTTCGAAAGCAACACCACCGCAGCAAATAGCTCCATCACGATGCGAGCCACATAATTCGCGTCGGTGTATTTGAAGCGTTGGTAAGGGTTTGCCGGCTGAAGGGCCAGAGCAATGGTAAACAAGACAATGGTCACAGTAGTGTAGATAAGGCTCTTGAGGAACTTCCTGCGGCCGTACAGGTGCCACTTGATCTGAAGGATGGCCTGCATAAGTGGATGGCTGATCACGTCCGACCGTCTCTTTGCAACAGCTATTTCGAGCGCAGAGAGCCTGGACCACGGCGACGAGCAAGTGTGGAGGGGTTCAGGTTTGTTGGTTGTTGACACTCTCGAGCTGCCAGTCGTCAGTTGAGTTTGGGTCAACAGACCGGAGTAGTTTCCATCCATCAGGCGGGTTGCGCTGTCAGCGGTCGCATTGGGAAATGATGGAGGAACATTCGCGCAGGTCAACTCTGCCGAGGTTTGGATGGGAGACTCAGTCGACGGGCCCGCCGGCAAGAAAACACCAGTCTGCGAGCTGCTGGTCCCGTCCGCGTGGGAGCCGCTGTTTTCCCCCCTCAGTGTGCGAGCTGCTGTTCCCGTCAGCGTGCGAGCCGTTGTTTTCGTTAGTTTGTGAGCTGCTGCTCACATCAGTGTGTGGGCTGCTGTTCACGTCAGCGTGCGTGCTGCCGTTCGCATCACTGTGCGAGCCCCTGTTCCCGTCAGAGTTCGAGCTGCTTTTCCTGTCGTACTTCTCTGGCTCGAGGCCCCAGTCAGTCAATTGATCAACCTGAACAAGGGAAGAGATGGTTCGGCCGAACTGGAAACCAGGTTAAAAAGCGTTATTCAGCTTAAATGCCTTGTTGTTGTCCTTGCACCCACTCACTCTTCTCATATATCGACCGAAAAGCCTCGGAGACAAGGCACACTCACACACACACACATACACACACACACACGCACTCGCAAGCAGAAAAGCATTTCGTCACTGTCCCAACCTACCTTCCAATTACTGAGGCGCAGCATGTCGAGAGCGTGTGGGTTTCCCTTGAAAACACCAAGCTGCACTGGTGTAAGGCCGCTATTACTCCTCTTGGTTATCTCAATGTTGACGGTTTTGCAGTGGCTGTCGGGCTTCCGAAAGATAGATGACGAGTCGTTTTCTCTTTCCAATTTCTGTGTAAACTCGTCGTCAACTCGAGAGAGCTCTTCTTTAAGGTATCGGATTATGGCCGGGTTAGCACCCTGCTGCATCGCCAAGATGTGGAAAACGTTGTGGCCTACATATATATAAAATAAAAATTTTTTTTGGTTTGTTTTGAGATGCAAGGGGGGTATCGTGGATAAGAACGGCTGTCAGAAAGCAATACTGCGCTGATCGCCCTCGTCATCGCAGGCACGGTGCTAGCGCTCGCGTGCTCGTGTGTTCGTGCGTTAACTATTTTTTTTTTGAGGGGCGCTATGAGGAACTTGCCGTATTTGTCCTCCGCCAGGATTAATTTCTTCTTCTCCTTTTTGAAATCCGCTTCTCTCTGTAGGCTTTTTAGTGAATAATTTGTTGATGCGGCGTCATCGTTCTTACTTTCTTCACGATTTCTTTCGTTGGCTAAAGGTCTATTAGTATATTGTCAGCTGACGCAGGCCACGCGCTTACCTCCTCTCCGTGAACCTTTTTCGCCTATAGCTCCGTCAGTAAATCGGACGTTGACGGGGGCCATTGTGCCTACCTGAAGGTCAATCTCTTCCTTGAGTTGAGTCCAATAACTAGGAGTTTCTTTGAAGGGGGCTTCCATCTTGACCCAACCGACACTCTCGACAATCACCTTCACCGCGGGAAGGTTGCCACTGCAGGCGGCAAACTGGGCGGGAGACGCGGACAAAAACGAGGCGTTATAAACAGAACCCAAACCAACAAGGTGGACTTGGCGCAACGACTCACCTGGAGGACTGTTTGGCCCATGTACAGGGAGCCACGGAATTTCACGTCGTACCGAAATTCGATTCCCTCCGCAAGCTTGTTCACTAGTTTGTCCTCGCCGGCGTCTCTGAAAAGCAAAACACCAAGCTGAAATAGTTTTTCCATGGAGAATTGAGGGAGGCGGTTACATGTATTTCACTGTCAGCTTCGTTCTTTGTCAAGCTCTGCACACACACACACACACACACACACACACACACTCTCTCTCTCTCTCTCTCTCTCTCTCTCTCTCTCTCTCACCAGCAGCAAATTCGTAACGTCATAGTCCGCCGCGAGCAGGGTCTCGCCGCCCCGGCGGCCGTGGCCGCTGCCGCCATGCGCGCAGCCCATGGCGGCCAGGTGCAGCGCCGTCTCACCGTAGTAGTGTTTGCCCGTGTATGTGAGATTGATGAGTCTGGGCGAGCCCCGCGCGGCCAAGTCCAGCGCACGGTGCGGTTTGCGCAGGATGTAAAAGTGCAGGACACTCTCGCCCTCGCCGGTGATGTTATTGACGCCCTCGAGCTGCGCCGGGTCTTGCTCTGGCGCGACGTCGTCGTCGTCGGTGTAGCTGGGAGGAAGGAACAAGGGGGAATTATTGATTGTTTGGGTCGCACACGAATAGACAGACAGACAAAGAGACAAAAAAAAAAAAAAAACGAGAAGAAAGGCGAAACGAAAGAAAAAAAAAAGTAAAAAAAGTGACACCCAACAATGGGGGCAATTCAATGCCGTTGAGCGACTGGTGGTGGCGTTGAATGGTGTGGGGCCCGTCGATGCGGGCGGCGGCGGTGTCGGCGGCGGCGGTGTCGGCGGCGGCGGCAGTGGCGGCGTCGGCATTCTCCTGATCGGAAAAAGAGACGCCTCTCCGGTCGTCGGTGGTGGTGGTTGTGGCCGCGCCGGCGGCGGCGGGGGACGGCGGCGGCGTCGGCATTCGCCACCACGCTGGCGGGTGGCGCGCTCTTGGTAGCAGCGGCAGCAAGGGCAGCTCGGACGATGTCGATGGCGGAGGACCGCTCCATGCGCCGTATGCGATCCACCAGATCCACCGCGGGGTCGTCGCCTCCCGCGCTGCTCACTCCCGCTTCGCCGTCGGCCGCGAATGCAGTGGACGTTTGCGACGCGCCTGAGGACGTTGGCTCGGAGGAGGAGGAGGAGGAGGAAGCCATGCTGATAGCTTGCTCTCCTGTGCCTTTGTCTTAGTTATGAGGTTCTACGCGGTTGGAATAAGGTACGAGGTATTTGCGGGGTTGGTCGTTGCGGGGTGGAGAGGGAGGGAGAGGGGGCGAAGCGTGCGAACGAAGATTGTTACTTTTTTTTTTTTTTTTTTTTTTTTTTTGGTGTGGGGCATTTTGCTAATCGATTATTTTTTTATGTTCTGTTGTCCGCAATCCAATAATAAAAACCGAAAGAAAGAAATCGGCGACCACTTGCGTGACGCAAGGGCTATGGAAAGAACCATTGACTGCTCTGTGTCTACGTTGACGCGAAATTTTTTTTTTTTGGCAAATTGAATATTAATTGTTACTGTTACGATTGAATGCACCAAATAAAAAAATTTTTTTTTGTCCATTTTTTTTTCCATCAGACAAACACAAAGGATCGATTTAAGACAAAGAGTTCAATGGATATTGGTTGTCCCACACACAGGCAATCTGTCCCTGGATTGAAAGGAGAGTGGCATGCCACAATGAACATTGTGTGGCAGGCCAAGCGGAGAGTGACCAACAAAGCTTGGAGTGTTAGCCCCAAGCCACTGACACACTGACAGACAAAGGGGGACAGAAAGAGAGAGAAGTCGCAGTCTTTCAGCACAGCCACACTGGCAAACCTGGGACCTCTGACAAACTGAGTGCTGCCCTTGCAGCCTTTGGCTGCTCATGCAGCAACCCATTTGACTGCAACAGGAAGAGTGACAGCCTGTTGAATGCAACAGTCAGCTGGGCACTGGCTCCAAGTGCTCACAGAACCCAGAGGGAGAAACACAAACAGCCCATTGACTTTAGTTCAAACAAAGAGGCAGTCATTGATTGATAGATAGACAACAGCCTGTTGACTGCAAAGAGACAGAGAGATAGATATTGAGACACACAGCCCATTGACTGCCACTCCCAGAGATAGGGAGATAGACAGACAACCCCTTGACTGCCACTCTTATACACAGCCAGCCTGTTGACTTCATTCCATTTTTAGTTTTTAGAGCATGATTGAAATGCAAGAGAGAGAGTGAGAGAGAGAGGTTGGGAGGGAGGGAGGGAGGAGAGAGAAGCTGGATTTTTTTTTCAGTCAGGGGAGGGAGAGAGAGCGGGAGAGGGAGAGGGAGAGAGAGAGAGGAGGGAGAGAGAGAAACAGGGAGAGAGACAGAGAGAAAGAGTGAGAGACAGAGACAGAGAGAAACAGAGAGAGACAGAGAGAGAGAGAGCGATGCGATAGAGAGACAGACAGAGAGACAGACAGCCCATTGACTGCCAGTCCTACAGACAGGGAGAGAGAGAAACAGGGAGAGAGAGAGAATGAGTGAGAGAGGGAGAGAGGGAGAGAGGCAGGGAGAGAAAGAGGGAGAAAGAGGCGGAGCGAGACAGGGAGAGAGAGAGAGAAGGAGAGGGAGAGAGAGACAGGCAGAGAAAGAGAGACAGAGAGACAGAGTGAGAGACAGAGCAAAGAGATAGACAGACAGACAGAGAGACAGACAGCCCACTGACTGCCAGTCCTACAGACAGGGAGGTAGACAGACAATCTGATAGACAGACATATCTGATAGACAGACAACGCATTGAGCTCCTTCCTTTTCCAATTTTTCCACTGAGTTTTGATTGGGCACCAAAGACAAAAACTTAACCCCTCCCCCTGCTCCACTAATCGCAATTAGAAAATCAGTTTAGCCGCAAATCCTTGTTTTTTTTATTATATAGATGAATGAGATAACAATATTATGAGCAAGTTACCAGTAATGGATGTAGTAAGAGGTTTTGCTGGGACACCTGTGAAGGGGATTTCGTTTCTCCAAGTACAAGACATTGAAGAATGCTGGACATGTTAATGGCAGCCATTACATCACAGTCCCACATGGTTTCTGAGGAGGGGGCATCAGGATTGCATGCAACTTTGGACCACAGCTGCCATTGGCTGGCCACTCTCTGTGCACAGGCTTGACATCACTGCATTTTGATGGAGAAAAGACAAAAAGGGAATGGGAAAAATTAATGGGAAACAAGTTTTGGGCAACAAGAGCAACACTGTACTCACTATTGTCTCTCCCTTGTGGTGGCTTCCCTGTTGGGTCCTGCTTGGAAATGTAACATTTTGTTATGAATCACCCTCTGGAAACCTCTGGAACCTTCTAGAACATTCCTTCATGGAACCTTCTGGAACCTTCTGGAACCTTCTGGAACCTTCTTTGCTTTCCTGACTTGTCTTGTTGTCATTGGTATCATTGGTATCATTGTATTACTAATTGCTCTTTCTGGAACTTTCTTTGAGTCTTGATGAGGAAGACTCTCAAAAGGTATAAAAGGGGGATGTGGTACCTGTCCCATCGCTCAAGTGAATTATTGTTTCCAATACGATCATCACTCCTCTCGGTTCCTTGTCTGCCTTGCCCTGTCCTCCCATGTTCCTCACAGAGAGCAGCTATTTCAGCGGTGGTGGAAGAGGCAGAGAGTGGTGGGAGGGCAAAGAAAATTCAAAGTTAAGCTCAAGGCAAACAACAGATCCAGCCATGAAGCCCTCATCGCAAAGGGAGCCGTCAGTGTCAAAAACTAAGGAGGGATGGGTATGAGGAAGGGCAGCAGGGGAGGAGGGGCATGTCCATTGGTTGAAAGCAGTCTCCCACTCCATCATCCCACAGAACTCGTAACAGCTCTTAACAACCCTCTCAACCTCATTGCACCACGTGTAGTCACTGGCACTCCACTGACACTTGCCCAGGCATCTGGGTTTTGCGCACCAAGGCTTCTTCCAGATGGATTGACCACTACCCATTAAACTTGTTGCAGGCATTATCTGGCTTCACCACACAATACAGCTTCCCTCATGCCAACAAGCAAGAGCCACTCATCACCCATCTCCTGCTGATTCTCCTGACTTCACTGAGCCCACTCTTGCCTTTCACAATCTTGACATGGGCAGTAGCCTAATCTGACTGATCCCAACCCTCTGACTCTTCACAGCTGTTCCCCTCTCTTACTCTGATCTCCATCAGACTTACTTCTCTATTTTCTTGATTCTGTGTTTTTCCCTTCTCCTTTGATCATTGTGGCTTTATGTGTGGTGGAGATGCCTGACGACCTGTAAGTCCGTAGCGCCTGAGGTGATACGTGGACGTAGTCCATTACAGTTCACTGTTGATGGCTCTTTCTCTTCCTGCCAGCCCCTCTGGGGCTGGAACAATAAAAAAAATAAAAATTGGTTGAAAGCAGGGATGCGAGAAGGGAGCTGGATTGAAAGTGGAGTAGCAGGGTGAGGTGTGGGAAAGGCGTGGTTGTGAAAATGGTGGTCAGGGAAGGCCAGTTAACGAAAAAGATGGACTGGGAGGGTTGAGTTGCAGTGGTGCTTGTGCGGCTGCTGATGGGGACTGTGAAGGTGGAGTGTGTAAGGGAAGTTGGATTGTAGGGAGAGATGTGCTTGCTGCGGGGGGTAAGAGAAGGGGGGGGGGGGGGAGCCAATGGAACAGCCAAGGCATTGGACCAAGTGGAAATTTTGGGAGGAAGGGTTAAGGCATTCAGGGAGCCTGAAGTAGTGATGAGAAAGGAGTTGGAGTTTGGGAGCGTGTGAGTCCAGGCAACAATGTGGAAGAGTTTCCACTTGTGGTGGAGTCATCAGATGGAAAAAATTGTATTGGGCAAGGGGGGAATGGTGAAGGGGATTGAAAGAAGATGGGTAAAAGGGGTTGTGAAAAAGACTGTCAGGAGGGCTGTGGTAAAAGTCTGGAGAGGCAAAGGTGGGAAGAGTGAGAATAAAGGCCTTAATGATGTGGTTCTCTTCACAGAGTTTGTCATGAGGGCCGTCTTTGTAGGAGGAACTGGTGAGGCGGAGTTCAAAAAGTTGCTCAAAAAGAAGACAGAGTGTGAACAGAGAGTGGGAAGCACCTTGAGGAGAGTGTGCCAAGGAGAGGCGAGGTCAAGTTGGAGGCAGTACATCATGATACAGCTTATGTGGCCAATGAGAGAGGGGGAGTTCAAGCGAGAGTTGAGGTCAACATTCATGTCAGAGCAGTATTCGTTGTAAAAGTCAGGGAAGTTACGGGTCATGGGCGATGGAGGAGAGCATTGGGAAAGGAGGTGACAAAAAGAAGTAAAACTGATCTGTGCCCCACTCAGATGGGGTCAAAAGAATGGAAGGGAAGATGTTAGCCAGATCATGCGCAGGATCTTTGGCGAGTGCCCACAGTTTCTCTACTTTCCAATGTGCAATGAGAAATGGTTTGGCACAGCAATCTATCTTTGACACTGTTGAGGAGACTCCCTTGTGAGGAAGGAACTTTCTACCACGCTGAAGCAGCAACTTGGGAAATGATGTGGAGAGTGTGTCAAGGTGGCTGACAAGGAGTGATGCACGCTCTGGGGAGGGGTATTGAAAGGGTAGGGATGGAGAGTGGAGGAACTCAAGCTTGGAGGGGAGAAGAATACTGTCCAAGGCTGCAAGGGCTGCTGAGAGGGGGCAAGCTCAAGTGAGACAGCTGCTGTGAAATTTTCCAGTTGCTCTTCCAAAGCTTACAAAGGTTTGATGACCTGCCAGCACAGAGGGAAGAAGGGAAAAGTGTGGAAAGGGGAGGAAGCAAGGATTATGTTGAAGGGGAGGTTGTTATGAATCACCCTCTGGAAACCTCTGGAACCTTCTAGAACATTCCTTCATGGAACCTTCTGGAACCTTCTGGAACCTTCTAGAACATTCCTTCATGGAACCTTGTGGAACCTTCTGGAACCTTCTTTGCTTTCCTGACTTGTCTTGTTGTCATTGGTATCATTGGTATCATTGCATTACTAATTGCTCTTTCTGGAACTTTCTTGGAGTCTTGACAAGGAACACTCTCAAAAGGTATAAAAGGGGGATGGGGGACCTGTCCCATCCCTCAAGTGAATTATTGTTTTCAATACAATCATCACTCCTCTCAGTTCCTTGTCTGCCTTGCCCTGTCCTGCCCTGTTCCTGACAGAGGTGGTCTGAAGTGTCAGTGAGGTGGGACTCTTCAAGTGGAGAAGAAATATTAGCTTCAGTGACGTAGTCAAGAGCAGGTGGTAAGAGCCAAATGCTGTCCAAATGAGAGGAGTAGGAGCCAGTGGTGTGTGTTTAAGAGGGTAAGTCTGGGTGCAGGTGTCAAAAGGAATCAACAAACCCTTTCAGGGAGAGGGTGGGGAGGAACCTATGGCAGGAAGCAGGTCGAGGGGGTCAGTGGTGGGGTTCCAGTCACCAAACCAGTAGGCTTGGTGGGTTGAGGTGGAGTCAGATGAGACAAGAAAGTTGCATCATTTTTGCAAGTCAGGGAGTTCCTCAGATTGGGGGCCAGCAGGCCAGTAAATATTTCGCAGGAGCGTTGGAGCGATGAGCAAAAGATAAGGTGAGGGCAAAGGCACAAGTTCCAAAGTGGGAGACATCAGTGATTTGTGGTGCCAGGGAAGATGAGATGATGAAACCAACACCAGCATGATGGGAAGGGGTGGAGGATATGAAGAAACCTTTATAATTCTTAGTGATGCGACAAATGGAGTGGGTGTCCTCTTCTCTGTCAGAGCAGCCAGTTTCTTGAATGGCAAGGATGCTGGTTTTGGTGTGATCGAGCCAGTGGGAGGTGATACTGCCTTGGTGGATAAGGCATGGCAGATGTTCCAAGTCGCAAAGCGAGGGAGGGGTGGTGGTGTTGAAGGTGGTGTGCTAGACACAGGGCTAGTCGACATAACTGACTAAGGAGTGCAGGCAGTCCGGCTAATAGTTTTTTTTTTTCTGGGGGGGAGGGGAGGAATAAGAGTGATATCTGTTGTGTGTGGAGCTGTTGCTGGATGTTTTCAAGGACCTTCAAAATTGACTGCAGCTCTGGAGGAGGGACAGAAGTGGAGGCAGGCAGGACAGGTGGGGGAGTTGTGGTGTCAGGAGAGGCCTGAGCTGTCTGGCTGTTGTCTTTGGAATCTGCTGAAGTGGCTTGGGAGCCAGAGGGGCAGCCAGTTTTGCAAGATTGGGACGTATGGTTGGAGTTTCCACAACGTCGACAGCAGGGGAAAGGAGTGAAATCTTCCTTTTGGAGTGGGTGAAATGGGAGGGCACAGCCGTTGAAGATGACGGATTGGTTAGTTTTTTGCAACAATCAATGCACAGGTTGTAAAAACAAAATGGGCAGATGACGAAAGGCTAGCAGTGCCCTTTGCTGAGTTGAAGAAGCCTGGAATGCAAATGACGTGCACCCAAGCTCATATTGGATCGGCTGAAGATCGTAGATACTCGTGGAGCAACAAATGTTATAAGGGACAGTTGTGCGTTGCTTTTCGTCACTGATTCGCCACTGTTTTTCTGCAGAAGGTTCCCAGTGGTCGAATTGTGACACCAGCGCCCATAATTGTTATCAACTGAGGGGGATTGCGAGGAGGGTTGTCAAAAAGGACTGTGGCAGATGTGGAGGTGGAAAGCTGGTAATGTGCAAAATGAATGGATGTTGTGGAGCCACACGAGGATAAAGCAGAGGTGATTGCATGATGCAGGGAGTCTATCAGTTCATCAAAGGGTTTTCCAGTAGTTCCAGGAGCCAGGTGTTGGAGGACGAGTTGGTTGGTAGGTTTGTTCGTGGATTCTGTGGCAGCAGCTGGAAGTCAGCTCCAACAATAACTGTGACGATGCCGTGGAGCATAAGCTTGCAGGAGATAGTTCGGACTTCAAAGGAGAAATTGCCTCGCACAACGCGCCTTTCAATAGCAACCGCCCGCCACCTCCCAACAGAGAGGAGTTCGAAACGCAAAGATGAGTTAATCAAGTTTGTGAAAGATTTCGCACGAGATCATCAGTATGTAGTCGTGATAGAATCTAGAACGATGACGAAAGTTCGGATGCGATGCGTGGAGGTGGGAAACCACGCAAATTACACAACACAAACGTACTTGCGCAACGCTGGCGAGGTGAATGAAAAGGTTAACAAAGCGTGGCTGAAGGCGTCGACGCGTCGTAAAACCATTGTTTTTTTGTCTGTTTTTCTCTTCCCAAAATGGAAGCTCTGGCAGAAGGTAATAAATTTATTGAAAAAGAGTTTCAGTGGTACTCACAGCCTATTTCACTTAGTAGCTGCCCACTGCGAATATCCCCCGCTTTTTTTGTTTTTTCCCTTTTGTTATCACACACAGTACGAAGGGGACCGGCAATATACAGACTGCCCAAGACGCCATCAGTCCCCACGGGCGGAAAAAGGGTCAGATAGCGCAAAAACTAAAGTAAGGGAAGGCCGTTCATGTACTTTGATAGCGTAACGAAGCGGGTTCCGAATCAGAAAAAAAAGGCCAGCAAAACCAAAACGCGACGCCCCGCGACTTTTGCGGGGTCGGGTCAAGACAGACTGCTTCGACTCTCTTTTTTTTTCAATTTTGTGGACGAAAATACCGGTTGTCACAGGTCGTGGTGCGCATTCTACTCCGGAAGCAGGTAGAAAACACCCGCATGCCTTTTTTTTAAACACGGTCACCCGCTCCACCCCACCGGCGACGAGATCCTCAGCTTGATCCTCGACCCAGCAAACGCGGCCGTCAGCTCGTCGGCGTAGCTCCTCCTAGACGCCCACATCCTCAGCCCCAGCTCGAGCGACACTTCCCGCACGGTCGTCCGCTGCTCCAGCCGGCGAAAGCACCGCTCCAAAAAGTCGCGCGGCAGGTTGAAAAAATCGTAGTTGCTGTCGTTGTTCGGCCGCACGTTCACGCGGATGTGCAGCTCGTCCAGGCACGGGAAGCACCGGATCACCCCTTCGATCATCACCGCAACGTCACCCGGGTCCGGCTCCATGTAGTTCAGCCCCAGCGCGCGCAGCGACGTCAGCGCAGACGGCGACGCTTGTGCGCACCGCAGTCCGGTGACGCGCGGTGACCCCCTGAGCCGGCGCTTGCTGCTGCTGCTGTTGCTGTGGCGGCGGCTGCTGAGGATGATGCGGAGCGGCTGGCGCCCGTCGCAGCGCGACCGCTGCTGCCGCAGCAGCTGTACCGGCAGTGATTGGGGAGCTCGAGGCCGGCGTGGCTAGCAGCAGGTTCTGGAGGTTCGACTCAAAGTACGAAGGGAGCCACTGGAAAAAAGTCGGGACTGTTCACATGCACGTACTGGATTCGCTGCAGGTGAGGCAGCTCCAGCAGAACCCGCGCCGCTCGACGGCTGTCGAGGTTCCAAGGAAGCTGCTCCGGAGGATGGACGAAATCATGAATACATAATCGATGAGAACGACGATTGAATAAGCTGGTTGAAGGCCGGGTGCCGGGTGCAAGGAGAAATATTGAAAGAAATAAAGCAGAAGAACGAAGAATTTACCTCCAACACACGCAACTCCTTAAGACCGATCAAAGAGGCTACCAGCACCTCTTGCGAACCAACCAGGCGGCCATATCGCACTACCAATTCCCGTAGCTGAGATAGGGCACACAGCGGGGCGAACGAGCTTGCCTCCAATCCTTTCAGATGGTAAAGGCACAAAGTTTGTTTAAAGAGTTCAAGTAAGAAACACCAACAACAGACTCCAGCACAGAAACAGCTTTGTCCTACCCCACGGCTGCCGCGGCATGGGCCGAAACAGCTCCAACCGCCGTAGTAGAAGCGTGCTCCTCGCAACCACCTTTTTCAAAAACCAAACCTCGGAAAGTCAGAACCCCCCCCAACCTCAACTCTATTACACTCGGGCGGCTGAACCCAACGACGTTCAAAATGAAGCAGAGCTTGTACTAACCGCCATATCTCTGGGCTGGATGTGACCGTCCGAGCGCATGTTTGGAAGACGGAGCGTCATGGCCACGTTCTGCAACTTTTCAATCAGCTCCGAGTCCCACCACCACAGAGTAACGTTCTGCCAAGTTTGGTAAACAGGGATATCATCAATTAGGAATCTGTCGGATTGAGGGAAGGTCAAGAAGTACGTACAATTGGCCTCAGCGATCGCAGAAACGATCCTACGGTGTCGGCACTGGCATTCCCTCTCCTTCCTTTCACCTGCGGTTTGGGACAAAAAACATTGAGGATTCAAATGGACCTGGCAACTGGGGGAACTTCAAGCGTGAGTGCACAAACCTGGACGGTTCCGATGACGACTCGGACCGGGGTCTTGACGTGAGAACCAAACGCATTTCGCTTCAGTAGCTGCTTGACGTATTCGACGAGGGTCTCCGGGTTATCAGGGATGGCCGAAATGTGGACACGAATATGTCGTTCAGCGGCGACATGCATGAGCGGCAGGTCGGGTGACGGAGTTCCCGACAGCGGCGACGATGATAATGGTGACGACGTAGGGGACGACGGCAGCAGCAACGACGACAGAGCCGGTGGTGTTGTTCCACGCCGTCCGCCTGCCGCTGCCTCTCCATCCGCCAAGTCCACACAGCCCGGATGCACGCGCACGGCACGGAAAGCCCGAAGCAGCCTCGCTGGTTCAAGGGTATGCAGCAGGGGCGTGTTGGCGCCGCCACCGTCCTCCTCGTCCTCCGAAAGGAGATCGACGTTTGCCAGCATCGGCACAGAGAACGATCTCACAGTCTGATGGAAACGCCGGCACACGCGCGGCAGCAGGTTGAACACCAGCTTGGGCGAGTTGGTCGCGAGAAACACGCGCCAAAGGGCCTCAACGGGTAGCGCGGTAAGGAGCCTCTGAATGGGGGCGGCGGTTACAGCCGGCTGGGTCGCGGAGGCCAAGGGGTCTACCGGCATTGCTGCGATTGCATCTAAAGATGAGGACGACGACGAGGATTCCGCGGTGTGGGAGGGCGGGGGCAGCGGCGACAATCCGTCGTTCAGCGATCGCGAACGGGACGAGGCCAGCGGAGAGTTTGCGTAATCGGTGTGGTGGTGGCTGTGCAAGAGATCGAGCGCCGGCGAGCTTG
>JAIVFJ010000528.1:0-27490 GCA_025765615.1 Zopfochytrium polystomum
GACAGATTACAGCACCGGCCTGCAGTCTGTTGCATCCCAGCCATCCGAAGGTGAGTGTGTTGAATGACTCGATCTGCTCTGTCTTCAGATTGTACTTCCTGTCAAGTGCATCACATGTATTGCCCACTCTGAACTGTGTATGCGTAGCAGCTCCCGTCTGTGTTCTGCTTTGGTTGCGGGTTAGGCAGTGGAGTGCCAGTAGAGACACAGATCACATCACCAGGCAACAGACCAGAGCATCCGTGCCACTGCCAGTTATTGGCATTCCATGCATCATAGTTCGCATAGTTAGTGCCAGTAGCTTGGGCGATAGCTGAGCAAGTATCTCCACTCTTCACATAGTACAGAGCGCATGTACCATTGGCAGATGGAGAGGGCCCGGTTGGAGGTAACCCACCCGATGTACAGCAGTATGTCTGTCCGCTTACTAAGTGTGAGCAGAACGCACTGTTGTGTGAGTTGAATTGCTCTAACTGAGCTTGTGTAATGCTGCAGTCTTGTGTTAGCTGCCAACAGCCAGCACCCAACAGCACTGTTCTCATCGTGCAGTAACTCCAGGCTACATGAGCCCAGTTCAGTATGAGTACCAAGAGCGTGAGGTTAGTGCCTGTCATAGATAAGTGCACTGAATGGGAGTGAAAGTGTTTGGCAGCCAGCATGTGGCATGTGCCCTGGGCATCAGCCATTAAGCATCAGTCTGTCAGTATTCTCACTCCAGCCTGTACTCATACGAGCATGGGAGTTCAATTGCATCGGCTGTCACCTGAACATGTGCGAGAGACTGCATCTTGACTTCGATGGAGGTGAGGTGCACTTTTGCGTGCTTTCATCAGCAGAGGCAAGTGGCATGGCGTGTTTAATCAGAACACCAGGACCAGCATCAGCCAATATCCTACTAGCAGCGTGTCATGGCTCACGCTATGTGTCAGCAATTCAACTGCAACTGACTGTTACTGCAGTAAGCTGAACTACACACCAGGCCAGGTAACAGCACCAGAATTCATGTCCAAGTGGGCCGCTATGCTAGAGTCAACCAACTCAACTGCAGGATACATGCAGGCCATACCGATACTCCTGGTGAATGCCACTAAGCTGCAGGTACTGCCAGGGTACTACAAAGTGTATGGCAGCTTGGCACTTCCTGTTGATATTCCCTCAAGCTACCAGAATACCACTGCTACATCCGTGTATACTATGTGGACCATAGTGCCAGCCACTAGCATAGCCACAGTAACTCAGGTGCTAACACAGACAATCGAGACACTGATTCCCACTGCTACGCTGACTACAGCCAATGTCACTGTTACTGTCCCTTGCATTGACGCTGTATTACATAACTTCGAGCACAGCATCAGTACAGCAGATAGTGACTCCCATTCCCATACTCACAAGCACCAACATAACCACAGTCACTGAAACGCAGATGGCAACAGTGGGAACATACAGCAGGAATGTCTCGTACACAACAGTATCGTGAGTGCAACTACCCATGCACGGATGTCAGCATTCAATGGTTGATTGTTGTACTGAACTCTCCTTTTAAACATCACTTAAACAGCGGGGCAGTAACTATGGGTGCGACTGGCAGACTAACACACCCAGTGGAGGCAGGGGAATTCACACTCAAGGGCTGGTGGTTCTGCTATGTGCTGATTGCACCTGATAAACGCAGGGCAATAAACCAGAGCATCATGGAGAGCGTAAGTCGAGAAATGGCTACATGGCTCCTTCTCAAACTGATATGGTTCAAGGTAGCAGATTGCCTACTCTACCTGATCGTACTATTCGGACTGTGATCCTGACTGTGGATGTGCTATGCAGGGAGACGCGATCTATGCCAATGAGGGTATTCTTCTACTTCATGCTGACAGCCACAAGGACACTAGATCCTGACTCATACTGGGCACTAAGGACAGACATTGCATCGCCAGAGGGTGTGAAGAATGAAGAGGAGCTAGGCATTGAGACATAACACGGGAGCAACAGGTAGTTGATGTGCAGTTTAAAACTGACAATAGCACACTCCGTGCAGTGCACGTAGCTCGTGCCTCCTGCGGACATGATTAGCAGAACAGATTGGGTACAGCCACAAGCTATGTCTGCAGTACATGACTCCAGCTGTATGCTGTGTGATACGGCCCCAGTGTTCAGTTGGGTGCTCTGCGCATGTACCGGCAGCCTGCTCCTGGGTATACCCTCATCTCAGCATAGCTCCTGTATCTCATATGCGGACAGGATCACAGAGCATACGTCATACGCTGTGCTACGCAGTCGGGTGCCATTGCTGATACACTGTGCGTATGTGTGCGAAACAGTGGCATGAGTATTGCTGCTGGGTGGTGAGTGCCTTCACTGGAATGGTGAGTATCGGATAGTGACTGCGATTGATGTGATCAAGCAACATGGAGCGCCAGTGATGAACTGTTGCCCCCTGTGTCCTTCCTTCGTAGCCTACCAATGTGACCTGCTCCAGTGATATCACATGCTACAGTGATAAGCTCCATGCAGGTAGTGAGTTGCAGAACCAAGAAGTGTGGCCCCGTTTGTACTGGCATTACCCAGGAGGCGCTGCAGGGAGTGACAATCAGAAAGTAGCTATCTGACACTGGCAGCGACGCACACTAGAGCCTGAGACAAAGCACCCACCATCACCTGCTGTATACTCATTCCCTGTGTTAATCACCACATGCTATGCCTCCTGCACCAGGCATACAGATTATCTGCACCTGTACTTCGCATCCCGCACCATGTGTTCAGTGCAATGGACCGAGTTGAATATGGTGAGCAAGGGTATGCTGTATTCGTGGAGGAGAATGCTGAGGCTGTGTCATGCAGAATGAGACAGCGGACACTGGATGGGAGATCGGAATGCAAGATCACGTAGTCTGCAGTCTCTGTGGCACCTGGATTCAGCCTCTGTACATCCACTGAATGGCAGATCAGAGCGTCAGTGTTCAAGTGCCTCTCACGTAGGAATGCTACTGGCTACTTTCAGGTGAGGGTCACTGAATGGACCATGCGACACGGTGACTGGGTGGTCCGCGTGAGAAGGTATGCCCCAGGTGAGCTGATGGCAGGTGAGATTGAGTATACAGCCAAGCACAATGCTGCAACTGTTGCCAACATGCCTCGCATGGCACAGGAGATCATTATGTGGTGTGTGACTGAGATATGCTATCCAAGCTCGATGATACCGTTCATGGACGATGTGTTCGTGTACAGCATGTCCCTGGTCTCTCTTCCAGTGGATGATCAGCGCATACTGCCAGATGGGAACTATGTCTACCTGAGCAAGGCAGATGGTGAGTCCGTTGTACTGATAGATGGAGGCTACATTTGGGTGGTGTGCAGGTGGAACAGGGAATTGCCTGAAGTGGGTGTCATGCCAAATCTGTTGCACTTCGTATACGCTGCTACGCCTGACGTGATGCACTGTGAGCTTATGCTCGACACATCCCTCGTGTTCATATGTGACGTGGCTGTGGGTGGCAATGTACTGCCTGTGCATAGGCCATATGAGCAATATCCCGCCAATCATCTCGCCATTCAGTTGCCAGTGCCGTTCATCATCAGGCGATGTTACTATGACCTGGAGACAGCCATTATGTGTGCGACAGATGAGCTGCTATCGTCAGATGGTGTGGTAGCTATTGACATGAGCACATCGGTGACATACCGAATCAAGAACCTGACGACAGACATGCTGGTCAAGGGAGATGCACTAACAGTGAGCGGAGGATATGGGCCAGACATTCGGTACCAGGCACAGTATGCTGAATGTGCATGTTTATGAGTGTGAGTTTGAGCTCGGCCCAGCTAGATCATTGCATCTCGTCAAGCATCACTACAGGCCAGACAAGCAGCGCCCAAATACACTGACTGTAGCGAATTCAGCTATTGATGCGTTCGTGCATGGACCTGATCTTCAGTTGGCAATGAGCCGCAAACTCACCGGTCTGTGTTTCAGAGTGCGAGAATCAGTATACGAACGGGCAGCTAACGTGAAATCCCATCCCCCGCGTCATTGAGGATGTTGGATCAGGCAGGATGCAATGCGTGGATATAGTGTCTCGCTTACAGTTGAATTGCCTGTACTGTGATCCTGAGTTGGATACTCACAAACTAGCAGGCAGGAAGTACCGAATGCTGAATACAGCAGAGCCAGGCCATGTGATATCTGCACTAGAGGCACTGATCAAGGGTCACACACTGGCATACTGTTACCACGGCAGATTCGAGGATCTAGTTGCTGACTCTGATGTCGTGCACTACATGATCTCCAAGCAGATTCCGCTCATGTTCCCATATTCAGTGAGCCACGTGATATCCAAGTTCAGCGATATAGCAGCTATGGGAGTGTCTGTTGTCGGCTGTTGCTATCTGTTCAATGAAGTGGACCATGATGGCGTGGTGTTTTCGATTGCTTCGGCATTACCATGCGCCTGTATAGCTGCCCTGGGTATGGTGTGTTCCGAATGCCTGAACATGGGCAGATTGTTGAGCCTGTACTCATAAGTCAGCAGCTAAGCACCCACTGTAAGCTATACACCAGCACATTGTGCCTCACACATACTGATTACTACACTCAGCTGATGCCTGTGTTGAAGCACATGTACGTATTCAAGTCTGTGTAGTTTAAACGGCGGTGCCACGAAGAGGGTGTGGGTACGGCGGAGGCGAGCTGCGTGGGCGGCATCCTGCTCTCAGACGGCAGCGACAGAGCTGACAACGATGACGATAGAGAGGCGTTCACGCCGAACAGCGGCGGGCGGCGACAACGACCATCCCGTGCTGGACGGCATAACCAATGTTCTTAACCAGCAGACAAGGATCCAGGGTTAGTGCAAAAGTCACGCGGTTTCCTCGTTCGATTTTTTTCGATCCCTGTTTCGATCCCCCTTTACTGCAAACGTGTTATGTGACAGCGGGAGGCCCTGAATCTTGCAAGCCAAGAAACACTGAATGGAGGATCTGATTGGACGCAGCCCCTTTTTTGTGGTTTGGGTTTATTTTTTTTGGTTTGGTTTTCGGTGGCGGGAAATCTTCAGGAATTAAAAAGAAAGTGGGGCTTGCTTTCGGAATGGCGAAGACAAAACCATTTTTTTCCGTTTTTTTATCCTTTTTTGAATGGATGCCTAAAGACAGACAGCGCAGCAAGGTTCTTTTCATTTGCAAACGGCTGAGCCAGCACCTGGGGGCAGGCTGAGACAGAGAGGGAGTGAGGAGCAAGAGAGAGAGAGAGAGAGTGTGTGTGTGTGTGTGGGTCAATAGTGTCGGATCGCGAAGGGAAAGCGGATCCAGCCACGCGAAAGTGAGACAAAAAGCCGGCGGCGAGTATGTTTGACCCTTTTCGGGAAGGGCCAGAGGAAGACAAAATAAAAAGTAGAGAGCGAGAGAGACCGAGAGTGAGAGAGAGAGAGAGAGAGAGAGAAAGCGGCCAACCTGTTTGTTGGTGCCTGCGGTTGCCATAACAAACATCGCCTCGGCAGGGGCAGCGGCGGTCATTGCCAAAGAGACAGCACTTTCCACTTGAGCCAGCAGCAGCACCAGCAGCACCAGCAGCAGCACCAGCGGCAGCAGCACCATCGGTTAGGCGCAGTAGCGACGAGATCACGCACGGCTAACCACTTCCCGTTAACGTGTTCGACCCGCCCCGACTTCATCGTCCCGACCCACCACTCGTCACACCCGCGTGCCACCTCTTCTGGAAAGCAACGAGCTCGCCGACTCTCGCATTTCAGTCGTTTCAGGGATCTGCCGTCCTCCTCCTCCGGTCGGCCGCACAGCAGCACGCCGCCAAACGACCGCAGAAGAGGAAGGCGCCCCCGCGACCAACCGACGGCGATCCCACCTTCCCATATCTACCCAAGCCCCCCGCCTTCCGCACATTTCTTCTCCAGCAACCAGCCGGCAGGCCAATGGTGCGATTGAACTACCTGCTCGTTTGTCTCACCCATATCCATCCTTGAGAGGCGTCGAGTTAACCCCCTTCCATGCCCCCACGTCCAATCATCGATTCCCCCACACGCACCCCAACTCACCACATCAGTCCTCCGGAGATTGCGCCGTTCTCGCCTCCATCTTTCCGTCGATTGTGCCTATTGCTGGCAACTGCTGCACCGTCAACGGCGTCACCTGCGACACCGCAAATGCGGTCGTCACCAAAGTGTGAGAGACCGATTCGATCGACTTCGTTTCCTTTCGGAATCCCCACCATAAACCCGCGCTTTCATTCTCTCTCCCTCTCGCGATGCAGGAACTTTGCGGGCAAAGGACTTGTCGGGACGCTGCCAAAGGACATTGGCAAACTGTCCAATCTCATCTATCTGTAAGTGTTGTGATCCCAGCAGATTGAGCGAGCGACCAGTGCCGTGTTCCTCACGAACGCGCTCCCATTTAAGATTCCACTAACAAAGCCGCCTTATCCTCTCCGTCCTGGAATAAAAGCTCGGTCCGAAATAACAGCTTCTATGGCAGGATCCCGCCAGAGATCGGAAACATTTCAAGTCTGCAAGAACTGTGAGGACACATTTCCGTGTTTTCTCGTGTCTTTCTCCGATTGTTATCACCGATCAGTTCTCGACGTCTTATGACCGTCCGCCCGTCTGGTTCTCAATCCGCCCACTCTCTTTCTCTCTCTCTCTCTCAGATATCTGGCCGAAAACCAGTTCAGCGGTCCGATTCCCGCAGAACTAAGCCGCTTAAGTAGATTGTTCCAGTTGTAAGCACACATTGTCTTTTTGAGGAGCAGGGCCACTGACCATCCAATTTTTTTTGATATTTTTTCTGTTCACGCCCTCCCAGCGTTCTCCGGTACAACCAGCTGACCGGCCAGATACCACCCGAGTTCGGAAACATGACGTACCTGCAGTACTTGTGAGTTGGGGGGGAAGTTCCTTTCCGTTCTTACACGCTGACACACTCTCTCGCCGCCTAAACACAACGACGTGATCCAACACACACACTAATGACCAACCACCAATCTCCCCCGATCTTTCTCATTTTCAGGGACTTGTCCCAAAATGTTCTCACGGGCATAATCCCGCCCTCACTTGGTCAACTGCTGAGTGTTCGCGAATTGTCAGTCCCTCCCTTAATTGTGTCCCTTTCTTCCTGGCTTTTTGGTTGCTGACAAACACACGTACGCGCAAATCAATCAGATGGATCAACGATAACCAACTGAGTGGCTGGATTCCACCCGAGTTGGGCAACATGGCGAGTCTTATCCTACTGTAAGCAACGGGCTGCAGTTAGCAGCAGCAACACTACCTGCTATGCCACTAGTAATAACTAACGACCGTCTTCCCAAAAACCTTTCCAGTAAACTCCAAAACAACGTCCTGCGCGGCACCATTCCAAAGGAGCTTTCACGGCTCAACAACGTCCAAGAAATGTTTGCACACGTCTTATTTCCTGAATTCTTTTTTCCCCGCGCCATGTGGCCCTAACACTCGCCTTCGCCCGACTTCTTCCACTTATCAATTGGAAAATTCTCGCAGATCTGTCAACGGTAACCGGCTGAATGGCGTGATCCCCCCCGAGCTGGCCAACTGCGCAGCGCTCACCCTCTTGTAAGGATTGCTCCGAACAACCGCCCGCCACGCCAAACCTAATTGTCCTATTTTATCCACACCCGCACCTGCCTGGCCATCTGCCAACCTCCCCTCTCCCATCCCCCACTAAAAGGGACATAACGGGGAACTACATCAACGGCACCGCGCCAGCGCTTCCACAAGTCAAGTGCGTATCCCTTCGCGCGAATTATTTCCAAACAGCTAACTCGACTTAAACCTTCCTCACGTTTACAACAAATCAACGTCCAATCTGGTAAAAAACGTAACCCAATTCGAAAAAGAACCCTCACCATTACCGGCAACTGCATGCCGGGCAGCCCGAGTGCGAGGTCGGCCTTGGACTGCGGTATGCCTTTTCTCTTTCTCGTTCTGTCTCTTTTTTCTAGTTTCGTTGCGTTGAAGGACTCAGATCCTCCCCCTTCTTATTTTTGGCGACCGAAACGAAAAAAAACGGAAAAAAAAGGCTTCTACTTGAATGCGCATCCCGCGCTCGCCCTGTCGCTGGACCCCAACTTTAACTCGACCGCGGCGGCGGCTGGCCCGTCCGCCACGTCGCCAGCATCGGGTGGCGGCAACAGCGGCGGCGACGGTGGCGCGGCTACCACCGCATCGTCATCCGGCCTGTCGTTCCCATGTAAGAAGATTACGAAGAAACAAAAGCAGCCCTTTTTGTTTCTTGTTCTCCCGAGTGGTTCCCAACTAACCGAAAAAAAGACGTCATCGCCGTCGCCGTCGGCAGCGCCGCCGTCGCCGCCCTCGCCGCCGCCCTCCTCGTCCTCTGGCGCACCCGCCGCGCTGCCGCCGCAGTTTCCTCCGCCGCCACTGACCGCAAGTCCCGCAGCGCCGGAGTCGGCGGCAGCGGCTTTGCGGGCGGAGGCTACAGCACCCCACCGCCCCCGCCCGCCCTCACCCGTGCCCGCACCCCGTCGCCGTCGCCCTCGCCGCGCTCCGCGCTCCCCGTCGCCGGCGACCTCTTCCACGGATACCGCTACGCGCCCGTCACCAGTGGGTCCAGCCCGACCCGCGCCACCTTCGCCGACGGCCGGAAGAGCAGCGACGGGTTCGCCAGCGGCGCCAGTGGTGGTAGTAATGGAGGCGCGGCGACGACGCAGGCACTGCGGCAGCAGCAGCAGAGCCTGCAGATGATGCAGATGCAGCTGATGCAGCAGCAGGTCGAGCGGCTCCGCGCGACGCAGGTCAAGAACCAGCCTGTCGGCGATGGCGTAGTGACGAGGCCGTCGCCGCCGCAGAGGGCTCGGTCGAGTAGTCTGGGCGGTAAGAGGGGGCTGTATGTGTGTGTGTGTGTGTGTGTGTGTGTTTGGCAAGGTTTGGCTCATTTTCCAACAACTTCCGCTTTCCTTCCGCCAACCAACTAACCACGAAGACGGCATCCCGCGCGCCGTCACGCCCGACCCGCCGCCAGAGACAAAGTCGATTCTGAAAAAGTACCTCGCGAGTGCGTATAAAAAACAGCTCTCACTTCACTCTTTTTCTCTTGCTTTGCTCTGCTGACCGCACAATAATCCCAACCCCACCCAAAAAAGATGACCCGTCCGTGCTCGCGGCCGCCGCGTACGGGACGATTTCCGGTGAAACGCGCACGGCGGACGACGAGCACTCGCGGTACACGGACGCGTGGTTCGTGCGCGAGCACGGCCCGGTCGTGAAGTGGTCGCGGCAAACTGCGCTCAACTGGGCCGCCACCCGTCGCCTGCCAGGCAAGGTGGTCGGCGTGTTTTTCCAGTTGAGTATTTGCTGGTTTTCCGTTTTTCTTTCTTTTGGGGAAAGTCGTGGAATCCGCTCTCACACGCGGCGTAACTCAACAACACACAACACCCACACTCACTCACTCACACACACACACACACACACACACACACACACACACACACACACACTCACGCTCACACACAAACCGAAAAACACCAACAAACAAAACTCCTGCACAGCGCACGGCTTCGACGGCCCGACCCTCGTCGCGCTGCGCATGGAGACGGCCGCGGCCGCCGGCGGAGCGGGCGGCCACGCCGCCACCGACTCGCTCCGCACGGCCTTCGGCGTCACCGACTTTGACGCGCGCCGCACCATCCTCGGCGCGGTGTCGGCCCTCGCCGGCGCCGAGGCCGACGTCGCCGAGTCGCTGGCCGCCGCTGCGAGTCCTGGCGCAGGTGGTGGTGGTGCGGGGGTTGCGGGCGGCGGCGGCGGCGCGGTGGGAGGCATGGTGGGAGTGGGAGGGGGCGTGGCGAGGACGGCGGCGGGAAGGAGGGCGAGCTCGGACGCGACCGGGGGGCTGGCGGCGGGAGGACGGGGCGGTGTTGGAGGAGGCGGTGGAGGCGGCGGCGGCGGCGGCGGGGTCGTTGCGACGCTGCCGCCGCCGTTGTACCGCGAGTAGGTTTGTGGTGTTAGGAGAAAGGGATGGAATGAATGGGGTTGGGGTGCTGGGCGTGGGCGTGCGTGTGGCAGGAAAGAAATCAGTCTCTCACCGCAAAGAAGAAAAGTGAAGAAGAGCAAGAAGCAGAATAAAAAGGAGTATTAATAAGAGGTCGTTTCAAGTAGAAAGGGAGGAAAAGGTTTTTGAGCCAACAAGGAAAGTTGTTCCAAGAGTTGTTCCGACAGACCGAGCAAACAAATATGTTTGGTTGCGGAGATCTTGATCCCAGCAAGGCTTTGGGCAAAAACGAGGCGATCTTGTTAAAGACATGGATGAGGCGCGGTGTGTTCGACACAGCGGTACGTTCCCAGTCATCCCCGCGGCCAAGACAAAACAGAATTCTGCCTGTTGGTCGGCATCGGATGACTCTCCCCCATCTGAACTTCAACTTGTGAAAGATACCCAGTTAGTGAGGATTGCTTCAGTCCCCGACAGCATTGATCTCCAGTGTTGGCATGTCCTTCATGTACTACTGTTTCCATCCCTAGTCGTTGTGTGGACCAATCATCATTTATGAAATTTCTCCCAGGAATGTACAAAGCTCTGAATCGATCTCGAATGGGATCAACCAACGGCACGACGTCTAATTGCGTTCATGGCTTGATGTTCGTGCAGGTGACAATTAAGGCTGCCGTCCACCGGACGGAGAATAGAATTCTCGTATCCGTATCCGCTTTAAGCGGACATAAAATCCATCAATCCGTCTTCCGGAACCGCCAGACACGGATACGGATATCCGCTGTGTTTGACAGTGTCGAAAGTTGGATGCCTGTATCTGCTCGCAACCTCGGACAAAAGGCTGTGTCCGTATCTGAAAAACGCCGGAACATGGTGAAGCGGATATTATCGGATATCCTCTATCCGTTTTTTCCGACGGAAGCCCTTTGTGGCATTCAAACTTCCTGATGCTTGTCCGTCCGAAAAAAAAATACTACACAGTCCATGACAAGGAGTTGCTTGCAATTGTGGAAGCATTCAAATTCTGGAGACACTACTTGGCTGGTTCTAAAGGCATCTCTGTCTATTCAGATCACAAGAACCTCACCTTCTTCAGGGCAAGGAGGTTGCTCAAGCAGAGGCATGCCAGGTGGGCTGAACTCCTCTCTGAGTATGACTTTAAGCTGTGCTATTCTCCTGGCCACCTTAACACTGTGGCTGATGCCCTGTCAAGAAGAACAGACCTTGCACCTGAAGGGGGAGATGGTTTCACCCCACCATCCAAGACACACCTTTCATTGCTTCCTGACAGTGTGTGGGCCTATGCTATTTCCAAGGACCCCAAGCCTCACAAGATTCAAATCAGCCAAGAAGAGGAAAAACTTGAGATACTCAAGACAAGGCATGATGCAGCAACAGCTGGACACCCAGGAGAGCACACGACATATGAGCTTGTTCCCAGAGACTTCTATGGCCAGGCATGAGGAAGTACACCAAGAACTATGTCAGCACCTGTGAAACATGTCAAAGAAACAAATCCAGCAGACACAAGCCCTATGGACTTCTGGACCCCTCCCAATTGTCATCAGCCCTTGGTCATCAATATCCATGGACTTCATTGTGAAACTGCCCCCATCCCATGGATTTGACTCTATCCTTGTTGTCATTTGCAGAAGGACAAAGTTGGCCCATTTCATCCCCTGCACTGAGAATATAGATGCACAAGGAACAGCAGACCTGTTTTTGCAGCACATATTCAGGCTCCATGGGCTGCCTCAGTCAATCGTCAGTGACAGAGGACCACAGTTCAGATCTCAATTTTGGAAAGCACTCACAGCAGCCCTTGGAATCAAGTCTCAACTGTCAACTGCTTATCACCCTCAGACTGATGGACAAACAGAAAGAACAAACCAGACTCTGGAGCAGTATTTGAGGTGCTATGTCAGCTATCAACAGGATGATTGGCCCACCCTCCTTCCGCTGGCAGAATTTGCTCTCAACAATTCTCTCCACTCAAGCACCCAGCTATCTCCTTTCTTTGCAACCTATGGCTTCAATCCAAGAGGAGATCTTCTGGGACAAGAGACCCTATCCAATGTCCAAGCTCCTGCTGTGGCTTCACACTTGCATAAGCTCAAGATCATCAGCACCTTCCTGGACTCCACCCTGAAGCGAGCCCAAGAAGATGCCTCAAGATTTGCCAACACTCGCAGAATGGACCATGACCTTGCTGTGGGTCAGCAGGTTTGGCTTCTGAGGAAGAACTTGCAGACCAAAAGACCAAGTACCAAGCTAAACAACCCCAAGTTGGGACCTTTCAAGATCTTGGAGCAAATCAATCCAGTCACCTTCAAGCTGGATCTCCCTGCATCCATGAAGATCCACCCAGTTTTCCATGTCAGCCTTTTGGAGAAGTTTGTGGCCAATTCCATTCCAGGCAGAGTTGTCCCACCTCCTCCTCCAGTTGAGGTAGAAGGTGAAGAGGAATATTGCGCAGGAATGAAGCATGGCGAATTTCGTAGGACCAGAAGAAACGAGGAAGCTGGGCATCAATCAGGAGACAGGAAGCAATGTGGGTGATAACCTTGATGGTATTTTCTGCAACATCACCCTCCTTGACATAAGGGACAGAAGGCTGAAAGACAATGGGAGGTTGGTGGTTGATACAGTAGGCCTCAAATTGAGGTAGCCTTTCGCTCTGGCCTATGGATGACTCCTGGCTTGCAGCAGTCACAGCAGTCCCTTTCCATGTGGTGAACGTATGCCTTGTGGTAACCACACCAGTAGCGTGGCCTATCCCCACAACAAGGGGAGCGAGAGTGATTTTGGTTGTCATGGGTGTTGCAACCCCTGTTGTCGTTGTTCCTGTTGTTGCTTCCTTGGCAATTGTTTTGTTCTGCTCGCTGAAGGTCATTGCAACCTCCTTGGATGTGGTCACTTCAGTGGTGTCTATCATCGCAGTCGTTGTTGCCCCCTTGATGCCAGTTGCAGTTGTTGCAGCAGTTCCTGCAGTCTTCCTCTTCATCTGCCTCAAGGGCAGTCAAGACAGCAGAAAGCTCATCAATGATGTTCTGTAGATTGTCGAAGCAGGCGTCATTATTTCGAAGTTGTTGAAGTTGCAGTGTAGAAAGCGACGTCCAGAGTGGAGGTGGTGTTGCAAGAAGGTGTGAATCGAGAACTTCTACAAGGGAGTGAGCGTAGCAAGCGACCAAGGGCAAGTGGGTAAAGAAAGCTTGTTTTAGACAGGGACTGGCAAATTGGAGTGAGGTGCCTTTTTTTTTCAATAAGAAAACTCTGCCCAATTTATACTCCTGCAGGGAGGTTGACCAGTTTTCCTGTTTTACCTATCTGAACAAGTTGCAAACTGCTTCAGACAGGACTTTGCTCTGCGGAGGTGTTGTAAACCCCTTCCCACAGAGGAAGGGGGATTTGAAAATATTCAGAGCATTTCAAATCAACCAAGCTCTGTGTGGAGCCCTGTGTGCAAGCAACTGAGAGGGAAAATGATTTGAAATCTTCAGGAGCATTTCAAATCAACCAAGGATTACAGTTCCTGGTTCAACATTGGTTCAGACAAAGTCAGGTGACCTTGGCAGCTGTGGGCTGCTCAAGTTCCACATTTCTCTGAACCCATTGAGTGTGATTCTAATCGCATTGTCCTCGCCGGTGAAGCCTAGGAAAGCGAAGCTAGAATCACCGCCATCTTCACCTAACTCTTTTCGTTGGATTCAGATTAGGCCTTTGCAGCTTACCCGACTTAGTGTAAGTCGCATCAGCAGCAGCAACAAGGCTGCTGTCGACATAGGAAGCTGGCTTCCTAGGCTCAAACCTCAACAGAAAGGCTGCCACAAATGATCCATAATGGCTATGAGCTGAGCTGCGCGTGAGGTCTGTGCGCAGTTTGCTCTGCAGTTTGCACACAAACTCATCAAGTTGGTTCTGGCCATGACCTTGGATGAATAGTTGCTGAAGTTGCTCCATCTCACACACATAAGAATTCAGATCTTGGTAACGCAAGGGGCTTTGAGTGTCTGTGCGTAGCTGCAGCCCTGACCATCTGTTTTCAAAATCATTAATTGAGCTGGATGGGCAGGCATTGTTGAATGTTTGGCAAATGGCAGCCACACAGTCTTGATAGAGGTGAATGTCGAGGCAGAGCTCAAACAAGTGCAAGGTCTCTGGAAGCCTGATCGTCAAAGCTGACCAAGCTGTTTTGTTCTCCTGGATGAAGGTGGCATGCATCTTCAGCACGGCATTCATGAACTCTGATGAGGTCATAATGTGATGCTGAATCCGGTGCTTGACAGTTGCTTCGACAGCCACAATTGGTCCAGCATTAGCTTGCTCAGCGGCAGTTGGTACGTAGAGATAGTTTGGTGAGAGTATTCTGCCAGCCTTTGGCTCTGGTGTGCTGTGCCCACCATTTTGACAGTGCAGCCAGAAAAGCCATCTGTCCCACTGATCCTTGGGTAGGTGTGTGACGTACGTATGGTGGGCCTCCTTGTTGCAGAAAGGTCTCTCAAGAGGGAATAGGTCTGTCCGCGTTAGATCCTGAATTCCCTTTTCACCAATAACTTGATCTGAAGGTTGCTAATAAAGTCATTGAATTCCGTCAGCGTCGTGCCAGTGAACATGCCAACAAATGAGTTTAGGTTGGACGACATTGCGTTGCGTGTAGTGATGATTCTGTTGCAGGAGAAAACCAGAAGCTGGAAAGATTTGGAGGAGTTGCTCAACAGTGCAGCAGTGACAAATAGTGACTCTAGGAGTTGTTTGATACTATACTTGATGGAGAAATGGTCCAGAATAGAAGATGTGTGTTGCACACAATGCTTGTTGCAAGCTGATTGAGTGTGTGTACAACCACAGGTGCTTCTGCGTGCAAGTTCCCTGCTGGCGACCTTCTGACTCCTACATAGTCAACTCCCTCCTCTCTCCCCCCTGTCGCTGGCAATGACAAGGGCTCCTGCAGCACTGTCAGCGACAAGGGGCGCAAGGTTGCACCCTGTCCATCCCATTGCTATTAACTGCTCCTGTTGTATTTGAGATTAGGTTCCTGAGATAAAAACCCCTGTTTCCCTCTTCTCTCTCTTTATTCTGCAGTTGTGTTGCGCACTCAGGAGTGCCCTTCTGTTTCCACTTGCATCGGCCCATGGCCACGCAAGTAATCGGTGCTCCAGCACCAATCCCTCTGAATGCCCAAATTTGTGTTTGAGACCCCTGTTAGACAGATCAGTAGGGATACTTCATGGACTAGGCAAGTAGTAGGGTTGAAACACCCCCTAGACAGCAGCCCAATAAGTTAGTTTTAGCCTATTATTTGCTTTCCCTCGCTCTTGGGCCCAGATCCCTGGGTCGAAGTAGTGAGTATAGTCTCACACTTGTCCTTGATTTCCCCACTGGCTCTTGCCCCTCTGACAATTACTCTTTCTTGATCTCTTCTGTAAACAGTCTACTCTGAGTGAGTGAGTGGAAGGAGTGAATGAAGTGGAGATGTGTGTTTGTGGGTGGTCCTTCTCCCCAACTTGGAGAGAAAGAAAAAAAAACTCTGTTATGAATTATTGGTACATGACATGATGATGATATACACGCTGTAATAGTTGCTAGGCAAGCGTGACTGGCACAGGGTAAAAACCTCTCCTATATTATCTGCTTGAGCAGAGGAGGAGGAAAACTGTTCACACTGGGTTTCCGTTCCACTTAATACTCAGAGTATTTGTCAACAGCGCAAGCCAGTGCCCAGGTCTGCATTGGTGGTGGCTCGCTCTCCCATGGGCATCGTGAGAATGATAACTGACAGTCACAATAGGTTCGGGTCCGTCTTGTGGCTCTTGCTGCTAACCAGTCAGTTCCGCCTAACATCACTGGGGTCACTGGTGGGCGGAGCCAACTGAAATGATATATTTGTGACACTATACTCACTCCTTTGACCCTGGAATCTGGGCCCTAGAGTGAGGGAAAGCAAATAATAGGCTAAAACTAACTTTATTGGGCTGTTTATCTAGTGGGTGTTTCAACCCTACTACTTGCCTAGTCCACAAAGTATCCCTACTGATCTGTCTAACAGGGGTCTCAAACACAAAGAATGAACATTCAGAGGGACAATCCTCTGAAGGATTGGTGCCAGAGCACCGATTACTCGCATGGCTGCGGGCGGATGCGAGGGGAAACAGAAGGGCACTCCCGAGGGCGCAACACAACTGCAGAATAAAGAGAGAGAAGAGGGAAACGGGGTTTTTATCTCAGGAACCTAATCTCAAATACAACAGGAGCAGTTAATAGCGACAGGACAGACAGGGCGTGACCTAGCCCCTCGTTGCAGCCAGTGATGCAGGAACCCTCGTTGTTGCCAGCGACAGGGGGGAGAGAGAGAAGGGAGTCAACTACATAGGGGTCAGAAGGTCGCCAGTAGGGAACTCGCACACAGAAACACCTGCAATCGTACATGCACCCTGCTGGGCTGCGTTGGCACGATCACTCTACCAACGGGCTTTATTGCATCACACTTGTACTCACACATCTCACCCTCACAGCAATAGGACTGAGGCAGGCGCTTGTAGATCGAACTCTCAGGTGTCAGGAGCTGCACCAGGCGCAGCCACCAGCACCCTCGCGGGGACGGGAAGGTTGGGGACGACGATGCCGTCGTCGTCGCCACCACCACCACTGTCGTTGCAGCAGGCAAGTGCCAGGGATCCTCACTCCAACACAGAGCCGGCAATGTCACACAGTCGCTGGTGGGGCCAGATGCATTCCCCACCCACGGCCCCTTAAGAGGAGGCCCACGAAGGGACCACGTACACACCCAGGTGTGTACCATCTCTCACTACCCTCACCTTCGCGAGCCAGATGGATTTGAAGGGACTCTGTATTGGTGCCAAAGGACAGAAATCAGATTGAAGAAAAAAAGGAAAAAGAGAAATGGCCCAAAAACAGAGAGAGAGAAAATTGACAAGTCAACCCCCTGACTTGGAGCATCCACCACAAATGCTCTAAGTCCCCCCCAACCCTATGCGTGTATGTACAAGTGCCGATAATAAATAATAAATTAGGCGGGCTTGGGGTACAGCCTGTCAGGCACCCCATCCCTTGGCAGTCAGGCAGTCTCCGTTAGTCACCGAAAAAGAAAATATGTTAAGAAAACCTTGGCGCAACAGAAACTCTTAAGACGAAAGTAGTAAAAGCAGGCCCAATAATAAAGACGGGTTAGCTGCAAATACACTTTGATAACGCCTTGGAAACTAAAGAACTGGGAATAATAATAGGGGTCCCGATCCTTGCAGTTTTATGACTGGTACACTTGTTTTTGCGAATTAAATCCCTAGACTTTATCACTGAGACCTCAGTGTAGTCTCACATATTTTGGTTAAGATTTTGCAAAGTCAACAGGCTGTTGTCTATCTATCAATCAATGACCGTCTCTTTGTTTGAACTAAAGTCAACAGGCTGTTTGTATTTCTCCCTCTGGGTTCTGTGAGTACTTTGGAGCCAGTGCCCACCTGTCTGTTGCAGTCACCAGGCTGTCTGTCTTCCTGTCGCAGTAAATGGGTTGATGCATCAGCAGCCAAACGCCAGGGCCGCACTCAGTTGCTCTGAGGTTCCAGGTTTGGCAGTGTGGCTCTGCTGCAAGACTGTGACCTCTCTCTCATTCTGTCCTTCTTTGTCTGTCAGTATGTCAGTGGCTCAGGGCTTACGCCCCTAGTTATATTGGTCACTCTCTGTGTGGCCTGCCACACAATGTTCGGCATGCCACTCTCCTTTCAATCCAGCGACAGGTTGCCTGTGTGTTGGACTACCAATATCCATTGAAGGCTTTGTCTTTATTCATTTTTTCACTTCTTCATTTTTTTTTTTTTTTTTTTTGGCAAGGAATGCTTCCAAGCCGATGGGCATCCCCTAGTCTTTGTGATAATGAAATGCTATTTGGCTCCTTGGTTACAAATGGGTCTATGTAGCCGGTAGCCCGGTGCCCTCTCTTGTTTGTAAGTGTATGTATGTAAATGCTTCTTATCTCTTATATTTTCGCCCTTGTCAGCAATTTTTCATTCTTCCTTCCTTTCATTTCCTTCAAACATTTTTCTTCCTTTCTTTTTGCTTCCTCTTCTTTTTTTCCTAATGCCAGGCGGCCCTGGAAGAAGCAGCCTCATTAATTTCAAGTTTCAACAATCTTTACAAATGTAACTCCCACCTTCAACAATGCCATCTCTAAGACTTTAGAATTTGTATTGCTACTCTGAACTTTCCTTCCCCTTTTCTTAACGAAGCCTGTGTTAGGCGGAACTGACTGGTTAGCAGCAAGAGGCACAAGACGGACCCAAACCTATTGTGACTGTCAGTTATCGTTCTCACGATGCCCATGGGAGAGCGAGCCACCACCAATGCAGACCTGGGCGCTGGCTTGCACTGATGACAAATACTCTGAGTATTAAGTGGAACAGAAACCCAGTGTCAACAGTTTTCCTCCTCCTCTGCTCAAGCAGATAATATAGGAGAGGTTTTTACCCTGTGCCAGTCACGCTTGCCTAGCAACTATTACAGCGTGTATATCATCATCATGTCATGTACCAATAATTCATAACAGAGTTTTTTTTTCTTTCTCTCCAAGTTGGGGAGAAGGACCACCCACAAACACACATCTCCACTTCATTCACTCGTTCCACTCACTCACTCAGAGTAGACTGTTAACAGCCTGTGTGAACCTCTCCCAATGTCGCCGGCGCAGGCTTGATACAGAATCACACCGGTTACCCCTGTAGTGCAAAGGGTTCAGGGAGAACCTGTGACTGTCCGCACAATGCAGAACGCCGCTGCCGCCCTGTGATGACGGAACGTAGATAGAACTGTCGTTGACGATGGTGGAAGATAGAGTGCTGATGACTTAGTGTTGAAACACGGTTGAGTATTCCACAGTATTCCACATTTGCAGATGCCACCGTCGGGTGGGTAATTACAAGTGTGTGAACCTGATAGTTGGACCCCACCACTGGATGCTGCAGCTTGATTCGACAGAAGATCGCATTGCAAAGCATCCTTTGGTGGCAACAGAGAAAGGGTTGGTTGAGGTTTAAGTGGTGAATGAGGGAGGGAGTTCTTTGTGTGAATTGCTGTCAGGATAGGATTGATACTGTATTTGTCCGTCGCTGAATGGAAAAACAAAAAAAAAAAAACACTTGGGGTTGTTGAATCGTGCTTGACGCAAACACTGCCCCTTGCGTGCTGATTGGTGCGAGAGAGGAGAGAGAGAGAGAGAGAGAGAGAGAGAGAGAGAGAGAGAGAGAGAGTGAGAGAGAGAGAGAGAGTGAGAGAGAGAGAGAGAGTGAGAGAGAGAAAAGGTACTCTCTCCATCTATCTCTCTCTCTCTCTCTGTCTCTCTCTCAGTTTAGCTGCGTTATTAATACAGCTCACATCAAACCCAACACACGCACACACGCACCCCCCCAAACACACGACCACAAACAGACGCTGCAGTTCCTAGATTCCTTCCTTTTTGGGCAAGTGATGGCGAAAGTAAAATATCCTTTTCTTAATCCACCTAAGCCCCGCCTGTTCCGATTGCCCCCGGCTTCCGCAACGAGGTCTGTCGGACTGAGCTCCTGAAACAAGACTGGAAAGTCTGTCTCTCTCTCTCTCTCGCTCGCTCTCGGGCAGGTCTGAAACCCGCGCAGTAATGGTTGCCGTTTCAAAAATGAGCGGACAATTCTGAGAAAGGAAAAAACAAAGATTGACCTGACGGACAACGGAAGATTGCGGCCGCCTGTCCTGTCCAGTCTGGCTTCCTGCCTGTCTGCCCAAGAGACAAACCACGATGGCTGGCGGCCTGCATTTGTTTTTCCGTCGACCAAATTGGGAGAGAGAGAGATTGACAGAGAGTGAGTGGCATGGAGCGACAGAGAGAGAGAGAGAGACATTGTCACAGACACAGAAGCAGTCAAGGAGGGACAGAAGTTGACAGATGAGCAGATAGACAGACAGACAGACAGACAGACAGACAGACAGATAGGCAGACAGACAGACAGTCAGACAGACAGGCAGACGGTGTGAAGAACCAAAGCCCGAAAAGAAAGCAAAGCTGACCGCTCGCTCATTCATTCATTGCCGGCCTGTCTCGGCTCGACTCGACTCGACACGGCTCGACGGTCCCCTTCGCCGCCGCCGTCTACGCTCGAGCCCACCTCGACGCACACACGCGACAACCCAGATACCCCGACTTCCCCCCACCCCCGGCGAACCAACGCGACTCGGCGCCGCGCACAACCATTCTCATCGCCACACTCCACCCACAACCACCACCACCACCAAGGGCTTGTCCGTCCGTCCTCTGCAGCACCTTTAGCCACCCGCCACGCCCTTCCTCCTCCACGAAGCGCTGCTCGAATTCCACCAAACTCAACCGAACCCCCAACTGCTTTTGTTCAGCGCCGCCAGCCTCGACTCGCCGTCACCTCCCGACCCTCCGCGCCGCCGTTTCGGTCGGCCATCATTATGGTTTGTGTTTTGGTGTATCATCTTGTGGCGCGCCCTTCCCTGCTCACTTCACTTCGCCTTCCCTCCGGTTAGGCCTCCACAGATTGTGCCCTGCTCGCCGCCGTCTTTCCGACCATCGTCCCCGCCGCCGGAAGCTGCTGCACATTGAATGGCGTCACCTGCGACGCAACCATGGGCGTTACCAGAGTGTGAGTCTCCAGGGCAAAAGCCGGGATCTCGACTTTAGCCGGGATTGGATCCAGCACGTGCTGAAGCCCTCACTCTTCTCCCGCCAAACAACAGCAACTTTGCGGGCAAAGGACTCACTGGACCGCTGTCGACGGACGTTGGAAAACTACTCAATCTGACATACCTGTGAGTAAAATATGGATGATCGCCGCGCCTGCCAATTCTTATCCCGAAATCCCAGCTCAGTGCGGAACAACAGCCTCACTGGAACGATTCCAGCAGAGATTGGGAATTTGGTCAATCTGCAAGAACTGTAAGGAATATAAATAAGCCACCCTCGTCCGTTGCTCTTTTCAATGTCATCCGTTGGCAAAAGTTTACTCACGCCTATCTCCGCTCGCTCTTCGAAAAAAACAAAAAAAGGTATTTGGCGGAAAATAGATTCAGCGGGACGATCCCCCCGCAATTTGGCCAGCTCACAAAGGCATTCCAACTGTAAGAAAAAAAATGAACATGACTGTAGAATCCAAGTCGTTTAACCGGTCCAAAACTCGCCCCAATAGTAACATTCGGTACAACAGACTGACCGGCGCGATTCCCCCCGAGATTGGATTGATGACGAACCTGCAGTACTTGTGAGTTGGCGCCCCGTTGCCGTCCTTTCAGTCCAAAATTCCGTATTTTTCTTATCCCCATTTGTTTTGGCAAAATGTCGGCAGCGACGCGAGCCAGAACGAGCTCTCCGGGTCGCTTCCTCCCGAGCTTGGGCAACTCACGAGTTTGCGGGAACTGTACGTACTTTTTTTTCGCGCGGGGTTGCCGGCGCTTGGGGTTCAACTTACTCGCCCTCCCCCATCAAACTGAAACACCCGCGCTTCTAATTCTCTCAGATGGCTCAACGACAACCAAATCAGTGGCTGGCTTCCACCCGAGATTGGAAACATGACAAGCTTGACCCTTTTGTGAGTACTCTTTTTGGGAGACTTCTGGGCGGGAAATAAAAACGAAGTCCACAAACTTACGCCCGATATCTCTCGCTAAAAAACAAAGGAAATTGCAGAATAATTTTCTCCGAGGGACGCTTCCTCCAGACCTTAGTCGCCTGGCTAATGTGCAAGAAATGTAAGATGAGGAGAGGGCGGAGAGGTGTTAGGGGGAGGCGGCAGGATAGAGCTGGGCTGCGATTAGCCCGAACGTTTTCTGACTCTGATTCGCTCCAATCCCTTTCACTGTTTCTGCTAGCTCTCTCAACGGCAACCGGATGAACGGTGTCATTCCTCCGCAGCTAGTGAACTGCTTTAAAATGACCCTCTTGTGAGTCTGGTCCTTTTGACAAACTGTCCCTGCGCAGAGAGTGTTCTGACATCGCTCATGTTCCTGCTCCGTCGGACAAAACAGCGACGTGACGGGCAACTTCTTCACAGGAGATATACCAAACCTCCCTCAGCTCACGTGCGTACGCTGCCTACAATCGGACTGTTTTAACTCAGAACCCCTCCACCCACCTCCTTGCTTCCTTCCACCCTAATCTGCGTTACCAGCACTTACAACTTGTTTGGAAACTGCCTTCCGGCAGGGCAAGTCCAGAAGTTCCCGATTGATTGTCGTGAGTATGAAGTGCCCGTGAGGGTCGCTTTGCTGCAACCGTCACGCTTATCGCCCAAAACTCGCCGTCTTTCCCCGCCACCCGCCACACACTCAGAGTTCTTCACCAACTCCCACTTTGAGACCTCGGTCGCGCAAGACCCATCGGCGAATGCGACAATCGTCTCGCCAACCGCCCGCAACAACTCGTCGCCGCTGGCCGGGATGAGTCCGGCCACCGCCTCGTCCACGCTCTCCACCCCAGGTACACGCCTTCTTGCTCTGCATCCGTCCGTTCGAGGGATCTTTCGCTAACACTCAACCGTCCGGCAACACCCCGAAGCCATCATCGCCGTCGCAATCGGCAGCGCCGCCCTCGCCGCCATCGTCACCGGCCTCCTCATCGTCGCCGCCGCCCGCCGCCGCGCCGCCGCCAACACAGACCGGAAATCACCCGACGGACCGGGCGCCGCCACCACGCTCCTCGGCCGCGCCTCCACATCCGCTCCCGCGGGCTCCTCCTTCGCCGCCGCCGGTGGCCTCCCCCCAGGCACCGTCGGCGCCTACAACCCCTACGCCACCCGCTCCCCGTCCATCCCCTCCACAATCTCCTCCTCCACCTCGTCCTCCACCCCGTTCTCCCCGCTCCCCAACCGCGCCCTCTCCGTCACCCCGACCTCGCGCACCGCCGACACCTACCGCGGCGGCTACCAGCCGTCGGCGTCGCCGTACCAGTCCGGCCCCGTGCAGATCGGCTCGCTGTCCAGGGAGCACGCCCAGCACGCCGCTCGCGTGCAAGGGTTCCAGCAGAAGCAGATGCAGATGTACCAGGACCAGGGCGGAGGAGGTGGCAGCGAGGGCACACTGTTTGCTGGGAGGTCGCCGTCGGCGCCGCCGAGAAAGGGTGAGTTGGAAGAGAAGGGGCGGAACCCGCAGCGGCCTTTCGGTGCTAACCCGCTTTCTTCCCTCAAGGGTCGCTGGCGTCCGATGGCAGCATGGACACAAAGTCGATTCTAAAAAAGTATCTCACTCGTAAGTTCCCTTCCTTTTTGTTTCCCGGTGTCCCCCCCCCCAAAAAAAACGCTAACCTCCTCCACCCCGTTAATAAAACCTCCCCCACAAGACGACCCCTCCGTCATCGCCGCCTCCGCCTCGTACGCGGCCTCCAGCACCCCGCTGCCCGACCGGACCGGCGACGACGAGCACTCGCGCTACACCGACACCTGGTTCATCCGAGAGCACGGCGCCGTGGTCAAGTGGACCCGGCAGGTCGTCTTCGACTGGGCCGTCGCCCGCCGGCTCCCCAACAAGGTCGTCGCCGTCTTCTCAACCCACGGCTTCGACGGCCCCACCCTCGTCGCGCTCCGCATGGAGACCGCGAGCGCCGCGACCAACACCACCGACTCGCTTCGCACCGCGTTCGGCGTCACCGACTTTGACGCGCGCCGCACCATCCTCGGCGCCGTGTCCGCTCTCGCCGGCGCCGAGGCCGCCGCGACGGCGGACGGCACCGCCGGCGCGAATGTCGCGGCGGTGACCGTGGCCATGGCGCCGTCGCCTGTCGGGTCTTTGGTGCAGCAGCAGCAGCAGCAGGGCGCGGGCGGGGCGTTGCCGCCGCCGTTGTATAGGGCGTAGAGGGAGGGGGTGAAGAGGGAAGGAGGTTGGGAGGGAGAGGGGAAGGGATAGAGGCCGGGCGAGGGTCGCGTTGGTTACGTTTTCCTACTTTTTTCTTTTTTAAGTCGTTTCGTTTTTCGGTGTGGGTGGGAGTGTGTGTGTGTGTGTGTGTGTGTGTGAGGGGGGACCAAGTCTATGCTTTGGGACGGGTATCTTTCTTTCGTTTTCTTTTTCTCTTCTTTCTGTTTTTGGTTTTTCCTTTCCCGTTCAGCTAGCTGGCTATGAGTGAGTGAGAGAGGCCGAGAAAAAGGCAAAAGGCAGGGTGAAAAAACGGCCGTTGACCCGGCTGTTTCGCTGCTTCCTCTTGTTTGCTCTTCTCTCTCTCTCTTTCTAAATCTCTCTGCTTGTCTATCTTCCTTGCGCTTTGAGCTACTGTTTGCCGAAACTATTGCTTTACTTTCTTTTTTTTTTTTTTTTTTTTGTGCTTCACACTGGAATCTGAGAAAATGACCAACAACAATCGAATACACGAGCTGGAGCAAGCGCAGTAGGCGAGGTGAAAAATGAGGACAGAAAAAAAAAATAAGAGAGGGTTGGGGGATGTGGCAGCGGGCGGAGGCGCCGCTAGTTTGAAGTGAGGTCACAGGTTGGGAACAGGAGGAGGAGCGGGGGCAGTACAAAAAGCAGAACGAATCGCGAACACTTCAGAGGCTCTCCACCGACCGGAGGAACCGCAGGCACGCGTCGACCACGGCTTGGTCCGTGAACGCCGCGTCCCACCCCTCCCCGGCCCACGCCGCCACCCCCATGGACCCGTCGCGCCGGTGCGTAGCCGTCGCCGCCGTCGCCGCCGTCCCAGAGAAGTGCGTCGGCGGCGGCGGCGCGAGCCGCCCGATCGACCGCCGGTCGCCAAACGCCTGCCGCACCGCGCGGTGCAGCCGCGCAGGCATCCGCGCCGGCGCCGCCACGCCGCGCCACAACGCGTCCAGCACCGCCTCCCACACCTCGCGCGGCAGCCGCGGCAACCGCAGCACGCCATAGTTGGTATCAGTAGCCGCCGCCGCCGCCGCCGCGGGGAACAGCACGACGCGCGCGGCAACCGCGACGTCTCCGCACGCTCGCGCTCGCGCGCGAGCCGCCGCGCGGTTCGCGTCCAGCGCGACGGCGACGGCCGCGGGCAGCCTCCCCATCGGCACCAACCGCAGCGCGACCAGCGTCCCGCCGCGCGCCACCGCCTCCGCCACCGCCTCCGGGTCCGCCGCGGCCGCCGGCGCACCCCACCACACGGCGTCCAGCGCCGCGAGCCGCCCCCCCGCGCCGACCGTCAGCCGCTGCACGGCAGCCGACGCCGCGCCGTCGCTGACAGAGTTCGACGAAAGGTCCAGCTCCGACAGAGTGTCGCCGAACCCGCAGGAGGAGGCCGAGGAAGATTCGAGCGCGTCCGCCAGCGCCGCGACGCCGGTCTCGGTGATGCCGTTGCGCGCGAGGACGAGCCGTCGAAGAGGCGGAGGGGGCGGCGGCGGCGCCGGCGGTCCCGCCGTGAAAGAAGTGGGGCTACCGCCGCCGCGGAGCGCACCGGCCAGCGCCGCCGCCCCGCCGTCGCCCACCTCGTTCGCCGCCAGCGACAGCTCCGCGAGCGCCGGCGCCGCCCCCGCCGCGACGGCCGCCGCCAGCGCCGCCGCGCCTCGCGCCGCGATCCGGTTGCGGTCCATCCGCAGCACCCGCAGCGCCGCTGTACCGCCGCCGCCGCCCGCCGCACCGCCCGCCCCGCACGCGGCGGCCGCCTCTAACGCCACCGCGACGGCCGCCGCGCCGTCGTCGCCGGCCTCCGTGCGGCTCAAATCCAGCACCTCCAGCCGCCGCCGCCGCCGCAACCCGGCACCGCGTCGCGCCGGCGCCAGCACCCCGGCGACGATCGCCGCGACGCCGTCGGCGCCCAGCCGCGGGTTCTCGCTGACGTCCAGCTCCGCGACACCCAGGCGCCCCAGCGCGGCGGCCAGCGCCGCGGCCCCCTCGCGCCCAAACGCGTTCGCAGACACGTCGACGACCGCCAGGGACCCGACGTCGCCGTCGTCGTCGTCGCCGCAGCCGGCCGAGACGGAGCCGTCGAGCGCCGCCGCCAGCGCCGCGGCCCCCGCATCATCCAGCTCGCACCGGCTCAGCCGCAGCGTCGCCACACCGCCGCCACCCCCGCCGAAACAGCAGCAGTCGATGCGCACCGTGGCCGCGTCGTCGGCGGTGAGCGGCACGCCGGAAAGGTCCAGGTGCGTCAGACGCGCGGGCACCGCCGCAGACAGCAGCCTAAGCGCCGCGCGCGCCGCCCGGGACAGCGCCGCGCGCGCCGCGCGGTCGTCGGCATCCATCGCCTGCACCGCCGCGCCGGCAGGGGTACCCGCCGCCACCCCGGTCAGACTGAACGCCCGCAGCGACCGCAGCGCGCCGCCGCCGGCTGCGCCCGCCGCGAGGAGCGCCGCCTCGACGCGGTCTGCGTCGGCGAAGCGCACGCCGTAAAGGTGCAGCGCGGTCAGATGGGGCGGGTGCAGTTGCTGCTGCTGCTGTGGACCCGACGAAGAAGAAGAAGAAGAACAAGAAGAAGAAGAAGAGGCCGCCAGAGCCGCCAGCGCGTCGCCCATCGCGGCGTCCGCCGCGGCGCTGGTCGCCAGCCGCGACAGCTCGAGCTCCGTCGGCCAGGAACCGAATCCCGCCGCCGCCGATCAGACGCCAAAGCTGAAAGAGGCCGTCGTTGTCCGCGTCCGCCCTGCTGTGGCTGTCGTTCTTTCCGCCGCCACCGCCACCACCGCCGCCCGCCGCCGACGATGCGGAGCCGGCCCGTGAAGCCGCCCGCGGCGGCGGGGTCCGCGTACAGTTTTCCTTCCGAGCGCGAGCGCCTCGATCCGCGTGGCGTCGGCGGGGCGCGCGGCGACGGCCCTGGCGAGGGTCGCGACGGCGCGGGTCGACGTCGCCGACAAGGCGGCGAGCGGCGAGGCGGGCGAGGCCGCGGCTCGCGGCCACGCCCTCGGCGACGGCAGCGACGACGGCGGCGCTGGCGTCCATGGCCAGGTCCAGGGCGCGGATGGCCGGGTTCGCGGCGAGCACGGATGCGGCGGCGCCGGCTAGCGGCACGGAGGAGGCGGAGGAGGGTTGCGGCGGCGGCCGTGAGGCGGAGGAGGCGGACGGAGCGGTTTGCGGAGAGGGCGGCGAGGAGGCGGGGCGGGGAAGGCGACGGCGGGCCCGCGCGGCGTCCAGGTCAGCGTCAGGGTGGCGATACGGCAGGCCGGGTCGGACAGTAGGCTGGAGGCGGGGTCGTCGTCGTCGTTGGCATCGATGCCGCTGGTGGGCGTGTTGGGTGGCGTTGCGAGGTCGATGTGGCAGGTGCGGCCGGGAGCGCGAGAGGTGGCGGACGGTGGCGGAGGCTTCTGTTGGTGGTGGTGCAGAGGACGAGGACGACGACGACGACGACGACGACGACGAGGACGCCCGCCGGCGGGGGCGGCGGCGGGTTGTTGCGCCAGCGTGTCGGCGGCCATTTCAGGGCTTCCCTTTCTCTCTCTCTCTCTCTCTCTCTCCTCTCTCTCTCTCTCGTTCTTTCTGTTTTATTTTTTTATTTTATTTTATTTTTTTTTTGTTTTGTTTTGTTTTGTTTTGTTTTTTGTTTTGTTTTGTTTTGTTTTGCTTTGTTTGTTTTGTTTGTTGCCAT
>JAIVFJ010000529.1:0-27478 GCA_025765615.1 Zopfochytrium polystomum
CGTAACAATGCTGGAGGCGCAAGATGCCGCAAGCTCCAGGGAGCAGCACTAAGTGCAGCAACCCAATCCAACTGAAGAAGACAAGAGAGTGGGGAGGAAAGTGGCCAGGCCCAAGTCTGTTGGAGCCACCACCATGGAGCAAGGCTCCCTCTCTGTCAAAGACAAGCCCTAAGTTGGAGGGGGTTGGACACAGAGGGCAAACACAAGGAACAGTTAGTGTGCAGAGGTGTCTGTTGAATTAAATCAGAACTGCTTTCCACTTAACAGAACCAGACACAACTTGTCTCACTCCAAGGAGAAGTTCCAACTCAATCCAAGGAGGGGGCACACAGGGGTGGGAGACAGTGGGACTCTTCTTACTTCATCCTACTAGGACACAGACATCTGCTTCACCAAGCCAGAGGAATTCCCTATCTTAGAAGCAAGGAAGGTTAACACCCACCCCCTCACCCAAATGTGGCACCATGACATCACAGGCATTAATCTGAGAGAAAGAGGGTCTGAACCCAGTGAAGACCAGGCCCACCAGAGGCCACAGGAGCCAACAACCAGGGAGGAGGGGGCATACCTGAGAGACCATTCCTGCAGCAGTACCTGACCAGACAGCTATTTCATATCCCCTTGAGAGACCTGGATTTGACTAGATGTATTGACAGGAACCTAGAGGCACCACCTCAGATTTACCCTCTATCCTTCCATCACCAAGTGGCTCCTACCCAGTCCAACCTAAGCAAGCAGCATGCAGAATGGTGAGGTGCACTGGGGATTGAACCCAGCACACTGCCATGATGGCCAAGAGGACTTCAACCTCCTGTCACACACCAGGGGACTGCCACCCCCAGCTCTACATACAGTCAGGAAGAAAAGGGCAGGCAAGGCAACTTCAGGCACAGGTTCACACACTCAACAAGATGGGGGGCAGCAGTTTAAATAGGAAAGAGTTGGAATCACCAGGGAGGAGGGAAAAAAGAGGGAAAACACATACAAAACAGCAAAACAATAAATAAAATAGTAAAGAAAAGAATGGGAGGAGTGAATCACCAAGAAATGGGGCTGAGCCAGCCAAACAAGGAAGACAGCTCCGAGAATCATGGGGCATTTCTTGGCAAACAGAGTGGAGAGGGCTGGCAAGAAATGATTGGTGCAGATAAGAAGACAGTCACTCTCAGCCACACAAGAAAGGAAAGACACAGACAGAGACAACAAGGAAGAAATAAAAGAGAAAACAGGAAAAACAGGAAAAACAGGATAAATTACTAATTGGAAAATAAGTAAAAATCACCACTGAAAAGATAAAGAAAAACCCTGTGATCTCATACCCTTTTATGAGGCATTACATCATGGTAGCAGGTGGTAAGGCTTGTTAGCTCTGCCATCATCTTGTTAACTCTGTCCATCTGGGCTGAGCACCTCTCCCACAGAAGTGTTTCAGTCCTGAGTCATTTCCAAAAGTGAGGTGCCATTGGCCAGGCATCGTAGGACTTTGCATTTCTGCACAGTCTGTCAACTAGCAATAAGAGAGTAGGAATCCAAGCCTAGTCACGTTTTGCCAGCAAAACGTGGGGCGAGGCAGGGTGGTAATCCTCACAATTGCCAGTTAAACAGTGGGTATACACTTAATTTATTTGAGGTCACAGGCTCGACAGCTTGTCATCCTCACAAGTTGCTGAAACATGCCGCTATTCGAAGACACACAAGAAGACTCCCACTCGAGTGATGTTAGTGCCTAACCTTCTGTTTTGTCTGTAATTCTCAAGCTCCAGCTCCTAGCTCGTAGTCTCTGTAGCAGTTCCGCAACCCTATGACCTGTAGCTCCTGCGGTTTCCACTTGGCGCTGGCAGAGAGTAGCTTATTCTTATCTTCACAAGAGTGCGTGTGTGAGCCAGTAGCTTCTAGAACACCAGACAGTAGCTTGTACACACTAGACTTCACTCTTGTGGTTATAGTCTTGTCTCTCACTCTTAAACCAGTCCCCGCATACAAGAATCTGACGAAATCGACTGGTAGACAGTCCAAGCAATCCAGTGGCTGTACTTCTGTTTAGTCTCCACAAGAACCAATGATGTACAGCTTCGACTTAGACCATAGTGACATTCTTTGCTCTGATGGAAAGGTGCTTCATTCACTGTAAGGCGGAACTGACTGGTTAGCAGCAAGAGGCACAAGACGGACCTGAACCTATTGTGACTGTCAGTTATTGTTCTCACGATGCCCATGGGAGAGTGAGCCACTGCCAATGCAGACCTGGGCGCTGGCTTGCGCTGATGACAAATACTCTGAGTATTAAGTGGAACAGAAACCCAGTGTCAACAGTTTTCCTCCTCCTCTGCTCAAGCAGATGATGTAGGAGAGGTTTTTACCCTGTGCCAGTCACGCTTGCCTAGCAACTATTACAGTGTGTTTATCATCATCATGTATCAATAATTCATAGCAGAGTTTTTCTCTTTCGCTCCATCTCCTGCGTCAGTCGGCCCAGGGTGCTTGTCAAAGCTCTGTTCTGCTCAGTCTGAGCATCTTGGTCAAAAACCAAACAAAAAATGCAAAAAAGCCAATCTTTTTTTCGCTCAGTCTTCGCTCTCTCGCACCGCTGCTGCTTGGCGGCTGGTGGCGAACGCGCACGTTGAGGCGCCGCTGCGGCGCCCGGCCCTGGGGGGGGTATCGGGTGTTGTGGTAAGATTATGGGGTGTGGGTCGTTCAGCGAGCCCGCATCACCCGCACAGAGGAAGGTGGAGTAGCGCCCATCCTTCTGTGCAGTGCCTCCCTCGCTCGCGCGATAGAGGGGTCACTGCCAGGCTTGCTTTGCAGTCCACTCTGTGTTCCGTATGTCGAAGGCGATCGCCGCCTCTCGAAGAAGACTAGACTTTCCAATTGGATCGTCACAAGCGGTCCCCTTCCAGTCCATTGGCCCGTAGGCAGTTCCTCTGGTTAGGGTGTGTCGGCTCTCCGCGCCAGGTGCACTGAGCACGCTGGGCGGAGGCTGCCCTCGCAGTCGCCGACTTCGAAGCCAACTCCAGTTGCTGGGTTTCGCTCGTCGGTGGGTAGGTGGCTTCCAGGGGGCCTGCCCGTGATCCGCGCTCTCCAGCTCCCGGACGAGTCGCACAGATCTGTTTTGACAGTGAGGATGGGGTCCTGCTTTTCGTATTGCTAGGTTTGTTACTTGCCCCCTTCGTTCAGCAGGCGGATGTGGGCGCTCCAGTGAGATCGGAGCGAACATGGACGCCAGGCCGTGGCTCGCATCACTTCGCTAGTGGGTGTGAGTTTTCAGTCAGCGCAGGTCTCAGCATCCGGAGCGCGTGCTCTGCAGGTAATGGGTGTGCTGGGTGCCTTGGCAAGTCCATACACCAGCCTCCGCTCGCTGACAACACTGTATGTCGCCGACGTCACGCAGGAGAGCAGTTGGGACCACAGAGCGGAGGGTTGTGTCCCCCCCGCTTGGTAAGGCATCGTTTTCGTCCTTCCCATTTCCCCAACTGCCCCCACAATCTTGGGTTGCCATCGGCACCCTTGAGGTGACGGCCAAGAGACTCAGTTACGTCGGCCTCTCAACAGTAGACCGCCTTTTAAGCGACGCAGAACCTGCAAATGCTTCCCTGCTCTGACAGAACACGCCCGACAGAGGTTGCACTCTCGGCGGGGAATCGCTTGAGCGACAATGGGTTCCCCATGGGCCTTCGGTTGGATGATACAGGGTTGTGGTCAGCACATCTATGGTGTACCCTCATGGCGACGTCAGCACTGCGTGCTTCACCTCCAGCAGAGGTGGATACGACAGACCTGGGTGGGGTCAATGCTGCGAGCACAGTCCCAGGTCGCCTCGTGGGTGCACAGTGAGCTTACGGACGTTCTGCACCTCTCCATGGAGCTGAGAGGTCACAAGTCGACGCGATGCCCCCTCCATGCAGGAACCATCAGATGTATAGCTTTTTGATGCAGTTCATTGGGCGCCAAGACCTCGGAAGCTCTCGCAAATGACAGGAGGCCCCCCATTTGTCTCCTGAAAAACTTATCTCACCCTTTTCGAGCAGGTACCCTGAGTTCCTGAGTGCTGCAGGCACCGACAGTCAGTCGCCTTGCCTCCCTTTGACGCGGGGGCGATGGACACCATGGTCATCGTCATTCATGATGGCCTGTGCCAGATGGCTGAACACCTGACTTCGACTTCGGCACCTCCAACGAGGAGGAAGGTCCTTCAGGCGACACGACAGGAGCAGTCTTGACACTTGCCACTTTGGCCCGCCTTTAGGCACTGAGACCGACACTCAACTGACAACGGTAGGACGCGAAGGACCATGCTGTCGACGCTGTTTTGCCTTTGGATGCAGCGCAGAGGTCAGTCGACATCACCGCCTCATTGTGGTGCTTGCAATCGCACATTGCCTTGCACTTGGATTTTTGCAGTCTATCGGACAATGGACCACACAGATTTTAACGGCTCCTGTGGCCATGGAACCAGTCCGAGTCCGCACCGTTTCTCTGTCACAAGTCTAGCAACGCAGACTTCCCTGTAGGCAATCCTCCCAGCATCCGCCACTGACAGATTCAACTACTCTCGGCTGTTCTATCGTGGGCATTACAGCAAGGCGATCTGAATGGGTGACTGGTTTTTTCTCTATGGCCGTCTTAGCTCATCTGGGAGAGCATAAGACTGAAGCAGCCACCTGCTGTTCTGTGCGGTGGCCCCAAGCCGACACTATCTGCCCCAACGCTATCGGTGTGGCGCTCAGGTTTCCCGTTGGCTGGAGTCAAGGGGATCGCGGGACTTGCTCCCTCGAACACCTTCCGAGGCACAGCGCCGTGAGCTGTGCATGCACCGCAGCCAAATTTAATCATTCGACTATTCGGCCAACCTGGCGCTTTGAGCTGCAGACTTCAAACGTTCGCCGACGATTGGTGGCAGAGACTTCACCTGTGTGGCAGGGATTCAGTTCTCGTGGGGCCCTGCTCAGGGATGGCCCCTCAGTCGTCGTTGAGGTGGCAGTCAATCCTTCTGTCAGCGCAGCTGCCTCCGCGACACGCCCATTTGCACACATGCAGAATTGCTGCTAACGGAGCCTGGCTCACAGATAGGAGCTATCTTCAGCCATAGCCTTTTTGGGCGGACTCTTCTCTCGGCTTATTCAGGCCAATGTCCTGGTTTTTCTAAAAGACTCGGCATGTCGGATTTCCGATCTTCAGGTGCTCTTTGCGACGTTGAGTTGCGGTGGGCACAGAACCTCCTGAGCCGCAAGGCTCTTTTTCACGGGTCCTGGCGTCAATTCAGGACCGTTACAGGCTGCCGTTCATCGCTTGCTGGACTGTTCTACTCTCGTCATACCGGCGGCCTGGCTAATGACAGTCACTATCACCTCGCCCCATACTTCAAGCAACGTCCTCCTGGTCCGATCTGGCGCTTCATACGGCGCAAGCGAGAGCAGCTTGCAATGGCAGTCAGCTGCTTTGGCCCATCACACCAACCATCTTTGTTTAGTCGATTGATAAGCTCACCACAGGCCGTGATCGTTCTCTGGCGGGGGCTGCTTCTATGCAGCTCGGCTCTCTCGGCGGTCCAGGAGCCTCCATCCCTAACGATGCATCTCTTTGCTGCAGCAAGACAATACTCTCTGGTCCTATCTCTGGCGACGTCATGCCAAGGCAAGCGGCACACAAATCTTCTGCAATGTTCATCAGCCTTGAGGATCCAACTGCCACCCGTTGCCGCATCGCTCGGCTTTTCCTGACAGTCATCAGCAGGCAGCAAGTCAGTTCGCATGCCCTCCACACCACATCGACGCTGGGTGGTTTTTGCGGGTGGGACATTTGCGGCACGCCGTTGCACCACAAGCTTCAGCGATTAGACCCCCGTCAAGGGAATCATTTCCTGTCATTTCTGGCCGTTCAGCAACGGCTCGGACACCGCTCCACACAGTCAGCACAGAGCAACACTCAGGGTCCATTGCCATGCACCTCGTGTCTGTGGTGTCGCCAGCAGTAGTCAGCCGGCCCCCCTGCGGGTTTCTTGGACGAAGTAGCACCCTGGGCCAACCGATGCAGGAGATTGTCTCAGTGTAGCGATTCATGCAGCTTAAGCCGCGATCTCCGAGGAGGGAGGCCCAGGGTGCTTTCCCACCCGCGGCCTCCCGCACCCTGGGCCCTCCCTCTCGTTACGTCCATTTCTCGGTCGTTCTCTTCCCTTGGGCGGCTGTCTTTTCCTTTGTGGATTCCTCTGATGGAAATGCCTTCTCCGTCCCCCGAGCACGGTTTTCCGGGTTCTTTTTCCTCCAAAGGGGGGTTTTCCGGTTTTTCCCGTGGCTCGTTCCTTCTCCTCACGCACACGGCACGTTTTTCCGGGCTCTTTTTCCCCCACAGGGGGTTTTTTCCCGGTTTTTTCACGTGTCGTTCCTCCTCCTGTTCCAGCCTCTCTCGCTTCGCTCTCTCGTCGCTATCGACTGAGCGAAACAAAGATTGGCTTTTTGCATTTTTTGTTTGGTTTTTGACCAAGATGCTCAGACTGAGCGGAGCAAAGCTTTGACAAGCACCCTGGGCCGACCGACGCAGGAGATCGCGGCTTAAGCTGCATGAATCGCTACGCTGAGACAAAGTTGGGGAGAAGACCTCCACTTCCACTCCTTCCACTCACTCACTCAGAGTAGACTGTTTACACAACAGCGTGCCAGCTATCTGGCTGCATCAACCACAGATTCTAGACCAGAAAAACACTCTCTACACCTCCAACAAACCGAATCAGCATCGCTCAACTTTAGAAACCATTTCGTTTGGGAGGCCCAAAATTTTCGACACCCTCTCCCAGCCGACCCCGTCATTCAATCCGGGCTTGCTATAATGCATTCAAAAGCCCTGATTCTCCTCTTTCCAACAAGCTATGACAGAGCTCATTACGTTGTCCCTACAGAATTTGATTGGCGTCCGAAGTTGAAAACGCTTTCTCATCTTTGAGTGACATCGTCGCAATGGGGAGAAGCAATCAGAAAACGCTCTTGCACAACTGTGTTTGCCTGCTTCTGCTCTTTCCACTGATACCTAACGCGCCCCGTTATAATGCCCACAACAGGAGCTACAAGAGATTTTGATAAGGGGGTCCAAAAAGTCAAACTACCACTACCTCCAACCACAATTTTGTCCTTTCTTGTGTGACAAGTCACCCCAGCTGGACAAACAAATTGCAATAAGTTCTCACGAACCTGAAGAAAGCCTAACTCCAACGGCAGACCGCATAGCAGCATCCATCAACACTGAACCAGAATCGGTCATTGAATCACCACTTCCACCATCTGTCATTGTCAACATCAAAGATGCACCAAGTGGACTTTGCAAGCTTCTTGCAAATCAAACAATCACTTGACACCTCTTCCAACTCTACCTTGCATCAGCTAAACCAGAGCCACACTTCCCAAAGAGCTTCCCTAAAGAACCAATCCACCAATGACAACTCCCACCAGTGACATGTTCCCACAAGGAAGCCCACACATCAGACTATAACAAAGAATGGACTGCATCTGAACTTGAGGAGCTTCACTCTCTGATGTACGAGCACAAGGTCTGGGAATGGGCAGTTCTTACTCCTGGCAAACATGCAATGTTCTGCAAATGGGTTTATGCCTACAACCTAGACCAGGGTTTTTGGCTTGCTAAAGCTATGGAAAGCCCGTCTTGTCATATGTGGAAACACTCAACACGAAGGCATCAACTACACAGACACCTTTTCTCCTGTCATCTGGATCCAGGCCATCTAACTGCTCATTGCAATCAGCCTTGCTTTTGACCTCATGTACCACAGCATGGATGTCAACACAGCCTAGCTGTACGCTTTCCTCAAAGAAGTCATCTACATGCGTCCACCAAAAGGCCACAAGCAATTCATTCCTTGTTGCCAAAGTAGATGGAGAGCCGATGCTCTCAGACAGGTTGGTCTTGTTTAGAGTGCAGAGCACACCCTTTTCTTGTAAGAGCGAAGTGCCCTTTACGAACGAGGTATCGACCTGAGGTAGAACTTGAAGAGCTTTGCAGGTCAAGGTAGAGGGTATGTTGACTCAGATAAGAATAATGGTTTTTGTTTGTTGTATTTGAGGGTAGAGAGAGAGCAGGCAGACGTGATCAGGATCTGGGATGATGCTTCTCTGGAGCTGGGGCTCCCCCTTTTATACTGCAGGTGGTCTCAGGAATCAGACTTTGGTGATAGCCTTTTAGCTCTGAGAGATGGAGTTTAGACTTTGAGTCAGGAGGCAGGCATGACAACATTGTTGCATCACACTGATTTGTCCAGAACTTCCATGGAGTTATGTGTGCAAAGAAGTAAGTCAGGCTCCCTGTCAAGCTCCTGTAATCATTCCTATCAAATTGCTAGAGTGAAGCACACTGGTGTGGTCTACCCAGACTGGGGATTGAAACCACTTGTCTTTGCTTCAGCCTCTTGGAGTAGAGTCTGTTGTCAATCTTGATGGCAAGGAGAATGTACTTTTCCAAGGTCTGAAGGATGTGCAGAGACTGGGAAAGCATGTCTTGGATAGACTCATGGAGACCATCATGGTACAGCTCCATCAGAGCTGCATCATTGTATCCAGAGTCACTGGCCAGTTGCTTGAATTGGTTGGTGTAGGCCACACAAGATTGCTTTCCTTGCTTGATATGCTTGAGCTTGGATCTTGCTGTCCAAGATGCGTAGGGGTCACCAAAGGTAGCTTCCAGCCCCTCCCAGAGCTCTTGCAGGGTGGTGGGTGTGCTTGGGAGAGATCTGTACCATGATTGAGCTTGACCAGACAGGAGGGTGCTTGTGAAAAGAACCTTGACTTGCTCACTGGGAAATCTTGAAGGTTGGAGAAGGATGACATTCTCCACAGTGGCCATGAAGTTCCTAAGGTCTTTGGCCAGCCCAGTGAACTTGTCAGGGCTGGGAACCTTGGGCTCTCTTGCTTGGTTGGCTTGAGGCAGGGGAAGAGCTTGATGTTCTTGTTGGTGAAGTTGTTGTTGAAGCTGGTGCTGCTGGTGAAGGACTTGTTCTTGAAGTTGGTGTGTCTGTCTTGAAAGGGCTTGTAATTGGTCCATCAAGGCTTGGAAGGCAGTTGCATCAGGGAAGGTGTTGTTTGGGTCAGACATGATGGCAGAGAGTAGTGGGAGAGGGTGAAGTGAATTATGATGTCAGGAACAGGGCAGGACAGGGCAAGGCAGACAAGGAACTGAGAGGAGTGATGATTGTATTGGAAACAATAATTCACTTGAGGGATGGGACAGGTCCCCCATCCCCCTTTTATACCTTTTGAGAGTCTTCCTTGTCAAGACTCCAAGAAAGTTCCAGAAAGAGCAATTAGTAATCCAATGATACCAATGATACCAATGACAACAAGACAAGTCAGGAAAGCAAAGAAGGTTCCAGAAGGCTCCGCAAGATTCCATGAAGGAATGTTCTAGAAGGTTCCATAGGTTTCCAGAGGGTGATTCATAACACTTACCGATTTAGTTGGTCTTACTGATTCAGTCAGTTCTGTCTCTGGCCTAACTTGGCCTTGTGCCCCAGATGAACCCCTTCTGTGTCTTGCAACAGAGGATTATGCTTTCTTTTGTGATTGTGTCTGTTTCATGCTTTGGTGTGGAAACCCTCTTGCGTTATAGATTTCTTTGTGTTTTTCTTGGGCTTTTTATGACTCCAAATACACATTCCTGTCTAGTGCCCCTTTTCATTAGTCAGGTTTGGTATTTCGGTCCATGCTCTAGTATCCACCTTTGGCCGTAGGTGAGGAGTTAGAGAGCACAGTCTGTTAGTTTACTTTTTTACCCTTTTATTCGTGCACTTGGTTAAACTGGACGCTGAATATTCTTTACAAGATCTTGCCAGTTTGTCGCTTTTTCAATAAAAGATAATAACCAACCCCCGACAGTCGAGCTTTGCCACTGTCACCACCGTCATGGTCTCCCCAGGCCCAACAATCTCAGTTGTCACCTTGCATCTGGGCCCAAGTCCTCATCTCTACGCAAATCCTCATAGCCCAGATACCTTTTGCAACCCCGAAGTGTGTTTGGAGCATGTGCTACGACAGGTTTACGGTTAAAGAAAAAAAACGGCAAATGTTTTTTTTGTGCTGATCCTATTGTTCGTTGCTCTTCGTCCCAACATTCACAGATCTCCGTCTGTATGGCAAAGTACTGTGAAAGACGCTCGTTTCGCGTATCCAGCAATCTCCTTCCAAGTGGTGCTCCCGTTTCCCATCGCTCCCTCAAAGGTTCTCCACAAAAAACGCGTGCATCATCCCAATTACCTGATTCGCCCTCTTCGCCCAGACCGGATTTGAAAAGTCAGACCTGCTCGCGCCAAAGCCGTGGGGCACGTCGTCAAAGCGCTCGTACAGCAACTTGTCGCCAAACGGCTTGGCTCGCAGGACGCGCACTACCGCGTCAAAGGGCTCGACCGGGTCGTCGCAGCCGAGGACGACGAGGATCGGCGCGGCGACCTTTGTGGCTTCGTCTTCGGTGACGGCGCCCGGGTGGATCAGGGCGGCGGCGGAGAAGGACGGGTCTTGGGTGAGGAGCGCGGCGTTGCGACCGCCCTGTGGTTTGGGTGGATTGCAAACGGTGAATGCCGGGTCACATGCGAAGGAAAAAAATATAGCCGTACCCAGCAGAACCCGACGAGTCCAAACTTTTCCGCACCCTCGATGGTCCTGAGGTAGTCCCTGGTCGCGTTAATATCCGTGACGACGCGCTCGTATGGGGCGACCGAGACGATGTGCTTGTGCACGGCGGCGAACGACTCGGGTGGCCAGGGCCCGCGGTACGGGTCCTTGTGCAGCAGGTCGGGCATGGCGACGCGGAAGCCATGCGTGGCAAGAATGTCGGCGACTTGGCTATGGCGTTGTTTTCACCGAGGGATGAGTTGTGTGTGAGTGTGGTTGTGTTTGTGTTGGGGTTTGAGGTGGGAAGGGGAGAGGTTGGTTAAGGAAGAGTGAGGCTTGGCGACACGATGCTGCTACGGATGGGTGTCGATGAGTGATCTGGTTACCGAGTGTTTGGATGGTCGCCAAAAATGTCGTAGTTGAAGATGATGGCGCTCTTTGCGCCCTTGGGGCCGGTGAGGTAGACGTCCATGTCCGTGCCAGGCAGCGTGACGACCTCACCCTTGGAGGTGTAGCCTTGGTAAACAGGGGCCAGCGTGCAGCACGAAGGCGCGATCGAGGCCATGGTTGCTTTAGCTTAATTTTTTTTCTGTTTGAGTGTCGAGGATTCTTGCATCCCTTTATAGGAGATTGATATCCGACCCACCCAAAGCGGAACCGTTGTCTGTGAGGGGCTCCGCGTCGGACCGCGGTCGGGTGGAAGAGAAAAAAAGCCTTCATAATGACAAATCGAGCCCGAAGGGAGCTTCCGGAACTCCGAAGGGCTTGTCAAATCGTACTGCAAACGTCACTCCTGACAGATTGGCTACTGAGCGGAACACTCGGAGAATATGGATCTCCCACTGCTTCTATTCGTAATAGTAAGCGACGGATCAAACGGTGTAACACGTTGACATATCGAACCATGTTGGTGAGCTTCGCGAGCAAGAAGGAGAAGAAGAAGAAGAAAAGAAGAAGAATGCGGTTGTCCTACAGAGTGCGCTGGACCCGTCGAAAGTACCAAATAAACGACGATATGGATCGAGCGAAGCTTGGAGACAGAAAAATGAATCGGTCTCTAGGGAAAGGTGGGCTGGAAAAAAACAATAAGGAGCCTTAAAAACATTCAGTTCGATAAACCAATAGGAACCAATAGGAACAGCAATGATACAGATGAGCTGCTGAACAAAGGAGGTAACTGAACGTTACGGCAGGAGACAACGATATTTTCTTCACTCGTCGTCGTCTTTTATCTTCGCTGCGATTAGGACACTCGCCGCCGCGGTCAGCTGGGAATCGCCGTCACCGCGTCCGGCTGGCGTTAGACGAGAACCCCCCTCATCGCACCCGACCGTCACCAGCCGCTGGGCGCCGAGAAAGACGTCGTAGTCGTCCGCCCTGCTGCTGCGCTTCTCCACCGACACCTTGCTGTACCCGACCTTTGCCGCGCCGCCGCCCAGGATCGAGCGCAAGCTTCCGGTTCTGGCCTTCCCGTCGTCATCCCCACCGCCGACGATAACGTCGCGCTTCTTGACGCCCACCGCGACGACGACGACGTACCACGGGTGCTGGACGTGGCGCGGCAGGGTAAAGGAGCTGACGAGCTTGGCGACGAGGACGGCAGCGGCGGCGACGACCATGAGGGCGACGAGCTGCCAGGACATGGGCACGACGAGCTTCCCGACGACGACCTGGACGGGTTCGGACGAGTTGCCGGTCTTGGAGAGGAAGGCGATGACGGTAGGCGCGTCGCCCAAGTGGAAGGAGAGGATCTGGGTGCGGTTCAGGCGCGGGTCGAACTTGCTCTTTCCGCGCGCGGTGGACGCGTGGAACGATCCCAAGCGCCTCGCACTGACATTGACAAAGTCTGTCGAGTTTTCCTCGTATCGGATTCCGCAGCAAAAGGGCAGCGGGTCGTCCATGTACGACAGATTTATCGCGTGATAATGGCCTTCACCGTTGTTGCAAGCTCCCACGCTCGCAAGGTCGATCCCGGTCATCACCACGCGGATGTTGAGATTCAGGCAACACATCCGATCCTCACCAGACCGAAGAGCAAAGCTCCCATAGCACATCTGATAACTTGCTATTCCGCCGCTGGCGCTTCGAGTTTCTTTCCACGGGTATAGGGAATTCCTGATGCGAACGATTTTCCAGTTGGTGTCGTTGTCTTTGAGAAACGTCATCGGGCAGTAGTCAACATCGAGTTGTTGGATAAAACCTTTGAAGCGATCAACGACGTCTATGGAGACGTTGGCCTAGGAGGTCCGGGAAAAATTTAGAAAGCGAAGCTCCAAGACCACGTACGATCCGTCCGAATAATTTTGAAACTTCTTTTTTTTTTTATTGTTCCAGCCCCAGAGGGGCTGGCTGGAAGAGAAAGGGCAATCAACGGTGAACTGTAATGGACTACGTCCAGGTGTCACCTCAGCAAACCCACCCCATGCGCTACAGACTTACAGGGTCGCCAGGCATCTCCACCGCACATAAAGCCACAATGATCAAAGGAGAAGGGAAAAACACAGAATCAAGAAAATAGAGAAGTAGATCGGAAGGAGGTCAGTGTAAGAGAGGGAGCAGCTGTGAAAAGTCAGAGGGTTGGGATAAGTCAGATTAGGCTACAGCCCATGTCAAGATTGAGAAGGGCAACAGTGGCTCAGTGAACATCGGGGGGCTCAGCAGGAGATGGGTGACAAGTGGCTCTTGCTTGTTGGCGTGAGGGGAGTTGTATTGTGTGGTGAAGCCAGATAATGCCTGCAACAAGTTTTATGCAGCCGAGGTAGTGGTCAATCCATCTGGAAGAAGCCTTGGTGTGCAAAAGCCAGATGCCTGGGCAAGTGTCAGTGGAGTGCTGGTGACTACAGGTGGTGCAGCAAGGTTGAGAGGGTTGTGAAGAGCTGTTATGAGTTCTGTGGGATAATGGAGTGGAAGGGAGGGAAGAGTTGATGTTTGGAGAAGACAGTGGGTGAGAGGCCTGGGAATTTGGTGGAGGGGATCTGCGGGGCTTGGAGTGCTTGTCAGAGGGCTTGATGGACTTTGACTTCTCCCAAGAGATAGTGTCGTCGCAACAGGGAATCCAAATAAGTCGATGGGCGTCAAGAAGGAGCTGACGGAAAGCGGTGACAAGGGATTTAAGGACAGAGGCAGCAGGGTTACCACGTGAGAATAAGGAGTCATAAAAGGATTGAGGGATGAAGCCACAAAGGAGGGAGGAAAAATTGATGCAAGATTGATGATCAAAGAGAAATTCAGGGCAGGAGAGCCAGTAAATGGGATGGGCTTGGGGAGGAGAGTGACCATGAGGTGCCGGAGTAACAGAGGAGGAAAGAGTTTCAGCAACGGTGTTGCGAATCATGGCAATGGCGTCAGCAGCTGCAGGGCATTGCCAGACATGCTCTGTGGTTTTCAGAGCGTGGTGGCATCGACCACAGAGCCCATCAGGGTAGACTTGAGGGTGTCGTTGGTGTAGAACTTTTCGGGTGGGCAAAGTGTTGCTTAGGATTTGAAGTCAATACTTGCAGCAAGCAGAGCCAGGGAGGGTGCCAAAGAGGGAAGAGGGTTTAATTCCACAGTGGAGAACAAGAAACGTGGCTTACCAATGAACTAGGTCAGGGTTGTGGGTGATGTGGGCAAAGGCTGAGGTGTTCAGAAGTGCAAAATGGTGAGAGAGACCTGTGAGGAGTCGCAGTTGTTGTCGAAGTTGGCCCAAGACTGGGGTATTTGAGATGAAGGCGGTGGCTGGGAGGATCTGTTGTGAGAGGATTGGTAAGAAAGTTGGGTTGGAAGTCGAGGGTACAGATGATGCCAGCTTGTCTGCTTGTTCTTGCCAGCATCGCCATTGTGTCCACAAACCCAGGAAACTTGTGGAGGGGGGCCAATCCAAGACTGTAGAGTGGCTGCAACGCATGCCCAAAGGGTGGGGTGGGAAGTGGTGTGCAAAAGACGATGGAGAGAATCAGAGAGAGGAGGTGTGTTGAGCTCACTGTGCGGATGGGGACTAAAGGAGTTTGAGGGAAAGAGTTTCTCAAAGGTGTGAACCACTCCAAGATTGTCAAGTCAAAAAATGAGGGGCAGGGAAAGCTTTGCAGTGATGGTGAGGGCAGCAAGGAGAGCAGCAATTTCAGCAGTTGTGGAAGAGGCAGTGAGTGGAGGGAGGGCAAAAGAAAATTCAAAGTTAAGCTCAAGGCAAACAACGGAGCCAGCCATGAAGCCCTCCTCACGAAGGGAGCCATCAGTGTCAAAGGTCAAGGATGGGTGGGTATGAGCAAGGTCAGCAGGGAGGAGGGGCATGCCCATTGGTTGAAAGCAGGGATTTGTGAAGGGAGCTGGATTGAAAGTGTAGTGGCAGGAGGGGAGGAGTGGGAAAGGTGTGGGTGTAAAAAAGGTGGTTGGGGAAGGCGACTTAACAAAGAAGATGGACTGGGAGGGTCGAGTTGCAGTAGCAGTTGTGCGGCTGCTGATGGGGACTGTGTAGGTGGAGTGTGCAAGGGAGGTTGGATTGTAGGGAGAGATGTGCTTGCTGCAGGGGTAAGAGAATGGGGGGGGAGCCAATGGGGCAGCCAAGGCATTGGACCAAGTGGAAATTGTGGGAGGAAGGGTGAAGGCGTTCAGGGAGCCTGGAGTAGTGATGAGAAAGGAGTTGGGGGTTTGGGAGTGTGTGAGTCCAGTTAACAATGCAGAAGAATTCCACTTGTGGTGGGGTCATCAGACAGAAAAAATTGCCATGAGCAAGGGGGGGGATGGTGAAGGGGATCCAAAGAAGATGGGTAAAAGGGATTGTAAAGAGGACCATCAGGAGGGCTGTGGTAAAAGACTGGAGAGCCAAAGGTGGGAGCAGCGAAAATAAAGGACTTAATGATGTGGTACACTTCACAGAGGTTGTCAGGGAGAGGGCTGTCTTTGTAGGAGGGACTGGTGAGGTGGAGGTCAAAAAGTTGTTCAAAAAAGAAGACAGAGTGTGAACAGAGAGTGGGAAGCACTTTGAGAAAAATATGCCAAGGAGCTAATGAGTTGATGGAGTGAGCGTGAACAGAAAAAAGGGATGGACCAGAGTATTGGAAGGATGTTTGTTGGTTAAAAAGGAGGGGAATGAGAGACTTGGTGCAGTGTTTTTTTGGCTGGGACAACGGTAAGGGATGTCAGAAAACCGGAGTTCCAGAGGCCAGGTCAAGTTGGAGGTGGTGCATCACGATACGACTTATGTGGCCAATAAGAGAGGGGGAGTTCAAGCGAGAGTTGAGGTCAACAAGCAGTATTCATTGTAAAAGTCAGGGAGGTTATGGGTCATGGGGTGATGAAGGAGGGCATTGGAAAAGAGGTGCAGTAGCCAACCAGGCATTTGAAAGTTTTGTGGCAGAGTGTGTTGAGGTTGTTGAGGAAAGTATGGTGGAGAATGGGAGTTTTCCACAGAAAGCGGACATGTGGGAGGAGGACGTTATGGATGAGGTAAGAAGCAATTTTGTCACCCATCTTTTTGTGTTTGATAATGTCGAGGAAATTGGTCGTGGTGGAAAGGATTTGCTGCTGTGCTGCTGAGCTCGTACTGTCTGCTGTGAAGTAGTTGCCTTGGTGTCGAAAGGTGGTGTTTGGGGGGGTGGATGGGAAGGACTGTGGTGCCCCAGTTGATGGTGGTAGGTGCTGATCGCAGGGTGTTGACGGCGGAGATGAAGATTTTCTTGGTGTTAGACTCGATTTCGTTATGTGACTGGTACTCAAAGAGGAGGTTGGCCTGAAGCTCCAGATCCTCCAAGGTGCTGGAGAGGGTGTTGGTGTCGTCGACAAGGACAAAGCCAGTAACAGAGACAGGGGGTGGGGGGTTGAATGGACAGGGAAGTTACGAGGGGTGGGAACTGAGAAAATGAAACCGGTGGTACAACGATCAAGAACGCAAAGAACAGGGTCCCAAAAGATACGCCAATCAAGGGGTCCCAAGGGAGCCTTGCTGAATCATAGTGCCAATGGGGAAGGAAGGGGATGGGCCAAAAGCTGTGATGACAGAGGTGCGAAAACAACGTTGGGAATTGACACGCAGAAGAAGGGCGAAACCAGTGTTCGACCTGTTGTTGGCAGATACCAGGGGCAAGGTCAGGATCGTGGGTGATTGAGGGACCTTCGGCAGTAGTATAGCGAATGTGGTCGATGCTAGAGTTGCTGCGTGTGCAGTTGAGGATGTTGTTGAGGACAGCCTTTATCTTGCCAGAAGAGAAAAGGTTGTGTCTATGTGTGAGAGCTGTGGCAATGTCCTCCATTTTGTGCTTTTCTGCTGCCTGGCAATGGCGGTTGAGGGCAGGGAGTAAAACATTACGATAGTCAGTTGTGTCAAAGAAGCAGGCTTTGTACTGAGAGTGGATGTGGGACAAGAAGGAGTAAGCCTGATCTGCGCCCCACTCAGATGGGGTCAAAGGAATGGAAGGAAAGATGTTAGCCAGATCATGCGCAGGGTCTTTGGCAAGTGCCCACAGTTTCTCTACTTTCCAACGTGCAACAAGAAATGGTTTGGCGCTGTTGAGGAGGTTCCCTTGTGAAGAAGGAACTTTTTGCCAAGCCGAAGCACCAACTCGTGAAATGATGTGGAGAGTGTGTCAAGGTGGCTGACGAGGAGTGATGTACGTTCTAGAGAGGGGCATTGAAAGGGTAGGGATGGAGAACAGAGGAACTCAAGCTCGGAGGGGAGAAGAATGCTGTCCAAGACTGCAAGGGCTGCTGAGAGGGGGGCTGCATCTATCTTCCACTGGCTCCATCACACCAAAACCACCATCCTTGCCATTCAAGAAACTGGCTGCTCTGACACAGAGGCCACCCACTTCATTCGTCGCATCACTAAGAATTACAAAGGTTTCTTCATATCCTCCACCCCCTCCCATCACGCTGGCGTTGGTTTCATCATTTCATTTTCCCTGGCACCACACATCACCGACATCTCCCACTTTGGAACTCGTGCCATTGCCCTCACCTTATCTTTTGCTGGACGCTCCATCCTCCTGCGAAATATTTACTGGCCTGCTGACCCCCAATCTGAGGAACTCCCTGACTTGCAAAAATGGTGCAACTCTCTTGCCTTATCTGACTCCACCTCACCCCACCAAGCCTACTGGTTTGGTGACTTAAATGCCATCACTGACCCCTTGACCACTCCACCAGAGCCCCCACACCTCCTTCCCGCCACAGGAGGGAGGTGGGCGGCTCTTGAAAAAAGGGAGGTAGCAATTCCAATTCAGCACAAAGGTTGTGATGTGGTGGTAAAGGGGGTGATGCAGTCTGGTTTGGGGGGTGAGGACAGCGATTGCTGGAGGCGATCTGGCAGCAATCTGGAGTCAATCTGACGATCGGAAGAAAATCTGACGACAACCGGATGATGATCTGGCAATCTGACGACAATTGGGTGTTCTGGTGACGATCTGGAGTCAATCTGGTGACAATCTGATGATGATCTGATGACAATCTGACAATGACCTGACGATGATCTGACGAGGATCTGATGTCAATCTGATGATCTGGAGTCAATCTGACATGGACCTGATGATGATCGGACGATCTGACAAAGATCCGACGTCAATCTGATGTTGACCTGATGATGATTTGACGATCTGATGTCAATCTGGCGGTGGCCAGGTGGTGGAGGGTTCTGGAGTCAATCTGAAGTCGATCTGATGATGATCTGATGATCTGACAACTTCTGATGTCAATCTGATGTCGATCTGGCAGTGGGAAGGCGATGGAGGGCAGTGGCAAGGTGGTGGAGGGTGGTGGTGGTGGAAGGTGCAGTCTTGAGTGTCTCTTGACAAGGTTTTTTTTTTCTCCGACATCTTCACAATGATCCACCCTCCCTTAGGGGACCTGTGCAAAGTCTGCACCACTAGGTGGGGCACTGTGAGAATGATAACTGACAGTCACGATGAGTTAGAGTCTGTCTTGTACCTCTTGCTGCTAACCAGTCAGATCGGCCTATCTGGTTGTGCTGGACCCATTATAAAAAATAAACAAAATAGTTTTACTTAATCAAGTTAGCTACAAAACTTGAATTTTATGAAAAATAGTTTGATTTGAATAAGTTCTTAAAATAGCAATACAAACTTTTTGTCCAGCATTACGAGGGTGCGGACACTAGGGATTCCTTTCGCTCTTTTCCATTTCCACAGCCTCATCTCTCTCTCTCTCTCTCTCTCTCTCTCTCTCTCTCTCTCTCTCTCTCTCCCCCCTCTCTCTCTCTCTCCTGGCATCCTTGTTGCCTCTGTAGACAAAGCCCTGGTGCGCAAGGATCGAGTCGAGGGGAACAACGACACTGTGCGATGAGGCACGCTGCAGTGAGGAAGGGAAAGATGTGGCAACGGCGACGAAGCATCATGGTTCATGTGATGTTGCTTCTCCATGCCCGGTTTGGTGATGATCATCTGGGCGTAGCGGATGGTGACGATCTTGTGGTGGCAGCTGTGGGAGGAGCCAAATTTGACAAGGTGTATGACGACTTTGTTCCCCCCCACTTTGTAGGAGGAGGGACAAGTGTTTTCACTCACCCCAAACAATTCAGTAAGTAGTAGGGCCTTTTTGTTGCCGAAAATGAGCTGCACTGCTAGGCCTGGAGCACTCTAAAATTTCTGTTTTTTTGGACTGAGGCATAGATTTTAGAGGCGAAATTTGCAAGACTGATAAGCCAGTGAAATGAAGTGTAGAAAGATTGCTCGAATGTGTTATATAGTTGGGAGTTTTACTTGACGTACCAACCGACAATAGGATATATTGAAGGGTAGGGTGGAAATCACGAACGAAACCAGACTCTAAGGAACACTTCCTACACCACAGCTTCCCCGGCCAACATTCCTCGTTTTTCATATATTTTGTCCACTCCTTCAAGGCTCAGTCTCACGCACTTGCCTACCGCTGTTGCGAACGGTTCAAGCTGACCATGAGGACAAAAGCGACCACACGGTAAATGATACCAAGCGCCACCATCGCCAACACGGCGCGGACGGTCTCGTTCAGCTGGTACCTGGTAGGAACGGAACGCATCAGCACCAGAAAGGAAAATGCCCCACCTGCCCCTTTCGCCCGCCCGCCTCGCGACTTACCCATAAATCAGCGCAGATATGCCGGTATTGTACACGTCGGCGTATGGCTCGATCCATAAGATGAACTGCGCCTCGGCGGCCCAGCGGTTCCCGCTCAGGCCGAACGCCCAGCGCGTCTTGTCGTCGAGGCTCGGGCCGAAGCCGCAGAAGACAGCGAGGATGAGGCCGACGATGACCGAGAGGAGCGGCGCGTCGGTGCGCGGGACCAGCATCGAGGTGATCGCGGAGACGCCACTGTTGGAACACCGGAGAGAGGAGCATGCCGTTTCAAATGTGGCATAGAGGGAATGGGATGCTTTAAGCTTAGCCTAAAAAGGGGCAGGTATCGGGTGCGAGCGAGGGAACGCAAAACGTACTAGACCACAAAAAAGTTGAGGAAAACGAGCAGGAACTGCATTCCGCCGGAGAGTGTCGGGTGAGAAAGGACGTAAAAAACGGCGGCAAAGTGGCCTGATGCGAGGACGATGCGGTACATGGATGCAAGCGTCTTGCCCTGTATTTTTTTTTTTTTTTTTTTTTTTTTTTTTTGTGTTTCGGTTTTTTTGTCCCCGTTTTGTTTGTTTTGAAGGCCTGTGGATTAGCACAGCGAACTCTAGCAAATCTTCACCCAAAATGCGTGTCCTGAACTTGCCATGTAGTACGCAAGGCGGCCGTGGCCGGACGCGGCCTCGCGGTAGTAGACGGCTTTTTCTTCGCCAAAGACTTTGACGGCGGGCGGCGCGGCGGCGAGTGCGACAGCTATGCCGACGAGCAGACCAACTTGTTTGGTGCCGGTTAGACCGAGCGAGCCTTCCATTACAAAGCCAAACCCCCCCCCCCCTCCCCCCCGGCAAGCACAAACAAAAAAAATACCCAGAAAAGAAGAAAAGAGCGACTACTCACACATGGCAACATTCCAATCCGTCGTCGCGGACGACAGCAACGCCATAGGCCCGTTCAGCACGCCTTTAAATATCTCGCTGCCGCTACTGGCGTAGCCAATGACAAAGCCCGCAAACAGTGCGACAAACAGCTCGAGCCACAGCGCGCTCATGAAGCGGCGCTGCTGTAGGACGGCCCGGTTGTGGGCGAGGAACACCTGCTTCCAGAAGCCGGCTCCGCGCGTCGCGGAGACAGCGCGAAGCGCTTCGACGAGGGGCGCACCGGCGGCGGACTGTGCGGCGAGCGGGGCGGCCGTGGAGGTAGTATCGTCGAGGTCATCCGCGGCGACGAAGGAGCCCGACGACGAGGACGATGAGGCAGCGGGAACGGCGAGGAGGGCCCCCGACGGTGTGGGCGGGGCGGCGAATAGACTGGATTGGAGGAATGCGGCGGCTTTGTTGTTGGTGTCGTGGTGGTGGGGGGGGTCGGCCGTTTGCAGGCCGGAGACTGCGGCGAGTCCGCGGCGCTCCCACTCCGCGACAATGGCGTCAGCGGTTAGGACCCGCGGAGTGTCAGCCGCAGCGTCGGCGGCGACGCCCTTCCCCATGAGTATGTCCATGAGCACGTCGGCGGGGTTCGATGAGGGCAGGAAGTAGAAACCGAGGGACTCAAAGTAGCGCTGGACGTGGCGGACGGGACCAAGGTAGGCAGTGCGGCCACCCGGCGCGATCATCAAGACGTCGTCGAAGGTTTCAAAAATCTCTACGCGTGGCTGGTGGATGACAGAGACGACCGTGAGGCCGAGGCGGGCGATCGCGCGCAGGTTCAGGGCGACATCGAGGGCGGCGGTTGCATCGAGGCCCGAGGTGGGCTCGTCGAGGAAGATGGCGAGTGGCACCGCGGCGAGCTCGAGGCCTATGTTGACACGCTTCCGCTGGCCGCCCGAAATGCCACGAGTCAGCTCATCGCCGATTTGGGAGCTGGCGACTCCGTTTAAACTGTTTAGAACGATCAGCAGTGTAGCAAAGCATGATAATCACCAAACTTCAGCGCAGTAAGGACGTTGTTAATGTGGGAGTCGATGTCTTCCTTGCTCCAGGAACTCGGCAATCTTACTCGCGCGGCATATTCGATATTCTCACGGACCGTCAATTCCCTGAGCATGACATCTTCCTGCGGTACGTATCCGATAATTTTCCGAAACGTTTCCATTTCAGCCACGGAGCCATTGATTTTCAGCTCTCCTCCCGTCCGCTTAACTTTTCCCATGAGAACGCTCATGAATGTGGTTTCTGCGTTTTAGTGATGGGTGGGATGGCGAACGTGAAGAATCAAGGTAAGTTTCTTCCACCACCAAGGGTTCCACAAAAAGCACAGAAAATGTCACTCACTCCCGGCGCCGGATGGCCCCATGATAGCAGTCATCGACCCCGCCTTAATCTGTCCGTTGACGCCCTTCAAGATAGTCTTTCCGGATGGCAAGTTGAGCCCGAGGCCCGAGAACTGAAAGTCCATGCGCACATTCTCGACGCCGGAAAACCCGCGGCGGAAGCCGTCGACCAGCACGCTCGTCTCCGCAGCGGTGTCATGTCCTCCGGCAATTGCTGTGGCGGGAACTTTCGCGCCGAGCATTTCAATATCGTCTTCCGAATGCTCCGGGGTGACCTGCTGCGTCCCGGATGTGAGGGACGTGTGTTGGGTCGCGGGTGTGCGGAGGATCTTGGCGAGGGACGGGGACAGCGCGTTGGTCCATGGCTGTTTCCACCGGCGGACCTCCAGGATTCGGGCGAGAAAGAGGAGGACGGCCAAGAGGACGTCGACGGCAAATATGCACGCGAGGAGGCCATAGTGAGTTTCGACAGTGGTTCCGGCAGGGCAGCTGCTGAGGAACTGGCAAGCGCGGGGGACGGATGTTCCGGTTGGGCTTTGGGGGGGGGGGGGTTGATTCGGGTATGCTCTCGATTAAATAACTTACTTACCAAAAGTATCCTTCCGGGCTTCCGAATGAAATTATCCAATCGATCAAAGGATTGAGCCAGAAACTTCAGCCTTGATCAAATAACGGGGGAAAAAATGTGGCGGCTCACCATGGCAGGATCGTCTTGTAATTAGGGCAGTAGAAACCACCACGGCAAGGAATCGGCTCATATCGTCCCTGTGGCTGAACTCAAGGAACCCAAACATCCATGAGCATCAAGAATTCGAGCGTCGCCCGACTACGCCTACCAAGCACAAGCTCCCATACAGCCTCGGCAGGGCGCAGTCCGAGGTCGCTGGGCAAGCGACGGGCACAGTGTCGGGGTCAGAAATGTTGAAGTACGGGCAAAAGAATCCTCGAGGGCAGGCGTCAGTGGGAGCGGCGATGTCGGACCAGTTGAAGAGCGGAGCGCCGACGGGGAGGAGGGGCGACACGATGCAACCGTAGCCGGGTTCCCCCTTTGGGAGTGGGGTAAGCTGCGAGCCAGTGGGGAGGATCCAGGGTTGACCGGCGATTGGGCCGCCGTTCAGAGTGAAGGGGTCTTGGGGGTACCGACGACGACGCCATTACTGTCTCTCTGTAGGAGCGGTGGGGTGGCTATCTGAATTTTAGCCTCGGTGGCCTCAACTACTGTGTGCTACTTATGGTATGAGCGAAAGAGCACGCTTCTTAATGATCGGGAAATCAGGAAAGAGAGAGAGGGAAAGAGGGAGAGCGAGATGGAGAGTGAGAGTGAGAGGGCGAGTGAGAGTGAGAGGGCGAGACAGGGCGATAGTGCAAGAGTGTGAAAGAGAGAGCGTGTGAGAGAGAGTGCGAGGGACAGGGAGAGAAAGCCGGTTGAGAGGGGGCCATTTCTCCGCCTCTGCCTCTACATCCACCGAAAATAAAATATATAGTAAAATAAAAAAAAAGCAGACCTGAAATCCGAGTCTCGAGCCGACGCAACGCGGATGAAGGTTCCTTTGTGCCGCTCGCAAATTTAAAAGGGGAAAAATTTTTTTTCTTCCTCCAATAAATCCGCCGGCCACCGTGTTTCAAACAATAGTTGGCGGATCCATCGTCCGAGGTTGGCGGATCCACCTTCCGTCGCAAAACCCTATACACTTCAATTGCCTGATTGGTGGGGACAAATTCATAAGCAAGCGCGAATATTTTGGAAAAAAAGTTTTGACAGCCGGAAATAATTCAAAAAAAGAAAAGAAAAAAAAGAAAAAAGTTTTGACAGCTCCTTCCGCCACGCGATTAGATTAGTTGTTTTTTTTTGGGAGTAACACAAACTAACAAAAGCGAAACCCCTTGGTGGACGAGAGAGAATCCAGTCACCCCAAGCCCACAACCACTATCCTGCCGCTTTTAAAAGCAAGACAATCACCACCAAAACACAAGCCACGAAGACCACAGCACGCACCACAACACCCGCACAGTCACTGGCCACGCACCAAGCGCAGAGCGAAATGAACCCACAGTTGCGAATGCGAGAAGCATGGCCGAGTCCTGCCCCTCCCCGCGAACCGTCCAAAGTCGCACTTGTTTCGACCCGCTGATGATCATCCTCCTCGCCTGGCTTCTGTGCGCTTCTCTTAACCTTCCCCTCCTCCTTGAAACCCGAAAACAACTCCAAAAAAGGGACAGTAATACGTTTCTGACGGCCGCTATCCTGACACTCGCCATAGTAAGCAAACCGAAGCAAACAATGAGACCTCTACGCGAAGTCCCTCTGCGGGGCCTGGGCAGCAAGTTTTCGACACTGACCAATCTCCGCAAATCCCCCCTCCCCTCGCTCTCGTCCTCCCAGATGGTCTGCTTCAGAGAGCAGATCGGGCGGATCGAGGACAAGCACCTGCTGGTGACGCTGGTAGGGGCGATGGTATCTTTCTTTGTCGCGTCGATCACAACGGCGGTGGTCAATCGCATCGACTTTCCGCGGGATCAGTTTATCTTAGTGCTGAACATAACTGTCTTCTCTGGGGGTAAGGTGGTATTTCTTTTCCCGGTCCTTTCACAGGCTAATTTGAATTTTTTTTTTTTTTTTTTTTTTTTTTTTTTTTTTTTTTTGGCTTGTCGCGACGGCTACAATAGTTTTGACCATTCTTATGGTTCGCTGTTTATGCTTCTTCCCTTGCAACGCACGTGCTTATGCTCCCTCAACTCAGTTCGCTCTCCTTCTGTACCACACGGCGTACCGCGCATTGATGCTGATATTCCCCCACAAGTTGCACATTAAGTGGCTGATCGCCGCTGTGGTGTCGATTATCGAGCTGACGCTGAACCTGTAGGTCCCCTGTCACACACATTCCCCAGCGCAATGCTAATCAGTCCGATTTCTCACTTCGAAAGGGATGGTAACGTCTTTCGAGATGAACTCCTCCATTCTTTCCGGGTGGTCAGCCCCGTGTGGGGCAACAAAAAAAAATTAATTTACGCCTCACGCACCAGATTACGGGCTGTTTGAAGTCATTTTCAGGGTACGATGTGATCGGCCTCCTGATCAACCGAGATCCTTTCGACTTACCGTAAACGCCTCCCAATCTCCGTTCTGCCCGTGCACCTAGGCCGATATCACCCACTACACGACTACGTCGACGCAGAAAGCAACCTCGATAACGCTCATCGCCTACGTGTGCATTCTGGACTCATTGTTCTTTGCCGGGACTCAGGCGCGGATCATTGCGGTGATGGGACAGATGGGCGACGTCCGCGTGTCGGTGTGGCACTACCTCGAAGGCGCGGTTCGATGCATGTTTTATTCGGGAGGGGTGTTGTTGTACTTTTTGTCGACAAGTTGAGTTGGAAGGGCGTGAAGGGTGCGGGGTCGTTTTTCCCTTTGTTTCCTTGCAGAAAGCCTCAAGATGAGATTTTCTGACCGTTCTACCTTGACGGCAGGTGGCTTGGCGTTCCCACCGCAGGAAGGTTTGTATTACCAGACTGCCTCGAGGCATTTCTGTCGTTTCTTCAGAAAGAAGGTCGTCAATACACTAACTTCAATGAACGCCACTCGAACTCCGTTTACTCGCCGAACCCGTCCCGCAAATTAAGGCTTGTGAGTTATGTCACTCAATCCTCCTTCCCTTCGCCTTACCAACGTTCAAATCCTCAAACTTCCTATCCCGCTACACCCCAAACAAAAATCTAGAACCTTCGTCAACATCGCCCCCTGCATCCTCTTTATCGTACTTCTGACGGACTCGGACCGCATCCGGAAGCTAGTGGCGGGGCTTAATTCAGCTCGGTCAAATCCGACAAGGATATCGTCGGTCAAAACGCAGAACCGCACTGTCGCTGGGAAGTCGCCCAACGGCGCCACGTCAATGAACGTCTAAGTGGAAGGGGGTTCAAAGTTTAATCTCATCGATCGCATAGTTATTTCATCAGGTTGGGAGGAAAAGAGTTGGCATTGATTTTTTCGATAGAATTGATAGAAGAATTTTTGTTCAATGCATTTTCCGTTGGGATAAGAGGAAAAACCCACTTCGAGCTTGTCCATGCTGTTGCTGTGCGAAAGGGCTCCATTCGCGCCCAGCCGCCTTTCACGCCGACCACGTGTCAACAGCGCCTCCGGCGCCCTCTCTCACCCGCGGAGCGCAGTTGGACGGCGAAGGCCCAGATCGCATCGCCGCTGACCCACCCAGCGCCGCGTTCTCGCCCTTGAGAGGTCCTGCCACAGAATCGCGGTATAGACTCTGGCACACCGCTCACGACAACGACAGCAACGACACTCGAAGACGATTACGACGAAGGCAAGGAGGATGCCGGGTTAGGGTTAGGGGGGTTTTTTTTCTTCCACCCAACCTCGTCTTTGTCGGACGGCAAAGTCGAGGGCGACGTTGCAAGGCAAAGTCGGGGTCAACGACACCATCAGCGTGTCACAGTCCTCAACGAAGCAAACCAAACTCAACTTCACTCCAGCTCCGCCATCGTCATCGACTTCGACAGCATCCTCCAGCGAACCACCTGCAGCCGCACCCACAGGCCGAGATCGCGTTCTCCCGCGATCCTGCTTCGACGTCAGCACCGCTGAAGAGTTCCACAATCTCGAGAAATCGCTTTTCCGCCTCCACAAGCGGAAACTCACCTGCCCACGCTGCAAAAGCCCGTTCACCTCCAAAGGCCTCGCCGGACGTGCAAACTCAGTCTCCAATATCCAACGGCTCTCGATTGCGTGCACTCGCTGCCGCCCACCCGTCTCCCGCCGTTTTTACACTGAGCTCGCCCGTGTCAGCCAGTGCGATCTCAACGATCTCGAAGCGGCGATCCGCCGCGTCCACGCTGCAGCTACCGCAGCCGCAATCCTCGCCAACTCATCCACACCCACCCGGACAAATCCCCTCGATCGCAAGCACAGAACGCCCCCTTCCGCCGAGCCTATTAACCCTAAACGAACCAGGACTGCGTCGAGCGACGCAGACCAATCTGTGTCTACCCGATCCATTTCACGCTCCCCATCGCTAAGCCCCACCCCCCGACGCCAACTGGTACAAAGCCCGACCATCGACCAGCCCCCTATGTCCGAAGCCAGTCAGCAAACATTCTCGCAGATGATGTTCCCTGATCCCCCCGCCCCGACGCCCCCCCCCGACAATGGCGGAAGTTTCGGATTTTATGCATCGAGTGAACTCTATACTCGAACTTCACAACGAAAAGCACGAATACAGTGTTGTCGAGATTGACAACCTCAAAGGACGCATCGAACATCTCAACGCGACAATCAAGGAGAAGGACGCTCGAATCAAGGAATTAGAGGCTGAGATCCTGCTTCTTCAAATGGGCGCTAGGGGAAGTGGTGGTGGCGGAGGGAGCAAGGTCACCACTGAAGCTGACAGGACCAGCGGTGGTGGTGGCCAACGTACGACTTCAGCTTGGGTTGATGATGAAGAAGAGTGGGATTGTGAGGAGGACGACCGCGCTCTCAGGCGGCGGGGTGGGGGGGGGCGAGCCCCCCCCTCCCGCGCCTCTGAGCGCCCGCCGACCCCTGGAGGAGGCTGGCCGAGCTTACC
>JAIVFJ010000530.1:0-27393 GCA_025765615.1 Zopfochytrium polystomum
CCACCCACAACGCTTCCCACACAGCGATCGTTCTGCGGCCACCACTATCACTCACGTGGTCGACGCCATCGACGAGCTAATTCGCGGCAAGCCGCTGTCCTTCCACCACCCGCAGAGACAATCGGACCAACTGGAATGACCACCCCATCGCCAACAGTAGTCGTTGCAAGGCAGAAGACGGCGGAGCCAAGGACGATGACCAGAACAGCAACAAGCAGATTCGATGGGTTCAGTATGTCACGGCGCTTGGTGGCCTTGTGAGTCGTCGTTCGACCGCTACTTTGGGGTGGCGGAACAGGAGGGAAGATCGTAATCGACAAGGTCCACTCCGACGTAGCACGCCAGACGCCTCACAGCCCGGAGACAGGGCACCAACACAATTGCGACTGCCGGCGGAAGCCAGCAGCCAACTGGCCAACTGGGACTCAGTCACCCACACGATCCTCATGGGCGTTCACCTCAGCCGCACCAGCCCGCTCAGAGTATTCCAGCGCGATCGGGACGCCCTCGCAGCGCTGCTCGCTGCCCACCGCGACTGCGCTACTCGCATCGACTGGTCGCAGCACGGCTACTGGCCGGGCCTCGCCGCCATCGACTTTCCGCCGCCCTTGATCCGCTCAAAGTCCTGGCAGAAACGGTGGCCTTTGCGCTACAGGTCTTCATCAAAGGTCTATGATTTCAACAGGGACTTTTCGCTGGATGGTATTGATCATTGGGCAGCTTTTTGCGCGGCGGCCGAGTGGGACAGATTGGAGCGGTGGGCAGTCGATGAGGGACTGTTTGTACAGCCCGCAACCGAGAGCTCGACGGGCGAATCGCCCGCAGCAGAAGCGCCCCCGGAGTCCGGGGACGAGCAAACTAGCAGCAACCGCATCCATGAGCACACAAGAAAGCGCCGGCAGCAGCTTCTTGCTGCCCTGCGCGACGTCATCGAGCCGTTTAATGTCAACATGCTTCCAATTGTCATGGGGGTCGACCGCTCTGTGCCGGACAAGTGCAAGCGCTACTGTCAGATTCATCAACGTCACCAGGTATTCGGGTAGAGGCACCAGGGTGTTATGAGATTGAGGCTGGGAAGTCGAACTTCGAAATTCGCGTCCAGCGAAGATTGCACGAATCCAGGATGATAAGGGGTATGACTTTTAGCCCAAATTTCCTGGTTGTGGTGGCGGCTCCGCTTTCGGCCTACTGCAAACTCATGCTCTCACCAATCAGGTCCCCGATCTGGAGCATCCTCCAGGGCGGCGTCTTCCACACCTCCTCCATTCCCAATGCCTGCCGCGTTTGGGACTGCATCGTACAAGACCCGACGCCCATCGGCATCCTCGGTGGCGTTGAGCGTCTCCGCGACGCGCTCGACAGTGGTCCTAGCCCAGAAATCCCCGACCCCATCGAAGTAAGGTACTCTGACCACGTCTCCGAGGTGCCCGCCCCGCACTCCGCCCGCCCGAAACGGCGAGGTCTTCGCTGCAAACACCATCACCGTATACTCTCCCGCACGCCGCACGAGTTTTTTTCTGCCTCCGGGGCAAACACGCTCGCCCTGGTGACCGCGTGTTTATCCAATACTTCTCGCCTGGTCACCAGCCACGTCACTGTCTGGTACGAGGCTCACTCGACGCGCAACCGCGAGCGCGGCGTTGTGCCGCCAAAGGATGTGCGCATCGTGAAGGAGCAGTGGGTGGCTTCGACGGTGTCGGCGATCTTGAAGCTGGTCCGCTGTTCGTTGTAATGTTGAGGAATACTGTGGCCCCTTTCGTGGGAGTTAGATTAAACCACCTGGATCAGGCGTCGAGAGCGAGGTTGATGGTTGTGGCGGGGTCCGGAGCAGTGGAGGAGGCAGAGAGGACGAGTTTGGTGATTGAGGGGAGGGGTGAGAGACGCGGTGCGGTCAGTGCGAGGCTGGTCTAGCTGGCCAGCGGAGACCTCGTAGTTTGCTTCGACGGCGGCGAATGGGCCTGATGCGGCGGCGCACTGCTTTGCGGCCTGCAGGACGCGCTGATTGAGGTCGGCAGGCGACGGCACCTTTGATTCCGCCGTAGCCTTGATGCGAAGGACAGGGAAGAGACCTCAATCTCCCTTGAGGGAATGCACTCTAGTCTCTTCATCTGGCTTCATACTTTCATACGCAATATATTGCAACAACTTTCGCACAGTCCGATTAATTATTCGCAGAAGAAGTGTCCCAAATCCTACAAGTTGGTGGGAGGGTAAAGTAGTAGTAACCAGAATAATGCCTTGATGAGGTTTCATCGAAATCGCCTGTCCGTCGATTCGCCACTGCGGAAAAGCATGCATGATCCGTGCATCGGTATCAGATCAACTGGGGAATAGATCGGCGGAGCCAGCGATGGGGTTGGTGGATACCGCTCCTCGCCCGGCGAGGCTGACAGTTACGGGAGCGTCAGGGCCATTGGTTAGTGAGGATCTGAGTAAGCTCGATCCCGCCAGCGCCGCTTTCGGGATGTGCGGCGCTTGTTGAGGCAGCGGAATCGGCGGGGCTTGGGGAGTATAGGGTAGCGAATCTTGATCAAAGTCTGTCGATGGGGGCGGCTGGGACAGGATGGAGCAGTTCGGTTGGGCTTGCGATGCGGCCAAGGACTCTTGGCTTCGGCTGCGGGCCTACTGCGTACTGGTACACGCCGGCAGGTAACATGAGGCCTCAGCACGAGAGGCCGACGAGGACGAGGACGACTTCGGTGTTGGGCAATTGATCGATGGTGCGTTGGCGAGAGGCACTTGCTCCTTCGGATCGGGACTCAGTGCTGATCAAATGTTCGAACCTGTTGCGTCATCACGCCCAGTGCCACCACACCCCCAAGATCGTACATGGATGTATTAGAGAACATTCGCCCATCCCCACATTCGACAAGCAGGTGCGAGCGGAGAAGGGATTATGACATCTATGAGGTATTCGTCGAAAATCGCGGGTTGCATTGAAGCATCGACTGTGTCGCTCCATCCAAAAGCATGCTACGTCCATAATGCGTCGGTAGATCAACTTGGGGAATACATTGGCGGAGCCAGCGACGGCGCCGGTGGATACCGCCCTTCGCCGGAAGCCGCCGTTACGTCAGCGCCGTTTTCAGTGACGATCTGGGTAAGCTCGATCGCGCTTGCTTTCGCTTCGGGATGTGCGAGGTTTAGGGAGGCATCGCCACCGACGGGGCTTTGAGTGTAGAGGGGCCAGCGCGTCTGGATCAGAGTGTGCGGCTGGCGCTCGATCCGAGTCTGTCGCTGGCGGCCGGGACGCGGTGGGCATGTTCCTGCGGGTGGGCAGCGGTGGTGGCTGGAAGTGCGGCATCGGCGCGGACTCTTGCTTCCTTCAGGCTCGCTGCTCGTCGGCCCAAGCAGCATGCGAAGACTGTCAGAACGAAGAGGCCGTCCGAGGACGAGTAGATTTCGTTCATGGACGGTGTCCCTCGGTACTTGTAACGTTAAATATAACGTGCCTTGGCAGGGCAGTGGCACCCCTAAGAAAGCCCAGTCGCCAACGTCAAGCCCTCCACGCGGCACATCAAACGAGACAACGAATGAAAGTCCAGCGGCATTCGCTTCACCACGAAGGTGCTTGGCACTTTGCGCCTTACTGACCCCAATAAGCGTTTCTGACAATCCGATCCCTCCCAAATCCTAAACAACCTGCATGCCGGACCACAGACTGCTTCTAACCGTTGCCATCAGTTCTATCGGCGCTGCTGGAAACCATTGCAGCAGCTTCCGTCTCGGTTCTTACGGTCTTCAACACATCCTCGTGCAATGCGCCGTCCGCCAGAGCCGTATTCACAACGTCGGTCACATCCTGCACAATGTCCAATTCGTGCGCAGCGAACGCCATTGCAAGAAACACCTTCACCAGCGTCGCGTGCAGCAGCAACCTTTCGGCTTCAGTCGCAGCGGATGGTCCTCAAGTACTCCACATCTTTCAGTTGGGATGATCGTGTACAGCGACAACTCGTGCACCTACCGAATTGCGAGGCATCTTTCTTGCGGCGGATGGAGGGTGCGTGTGTCCTTCGCCGGGCCTGAGCTACCGAGGCAATATCACGGACGGAAAGGGCCGATTTTATTCGTTTTCGGACTCGAGCTGCACGATTTTGTCTGGATCGTATGGGCCGTTTTCGGCTTCGAGCTGCGGGGGATCAAGCGGGAATCTGGGCTATGTGGTTGTGACGGCTCCGTCAACGAACATTTTAAGTCCGGCGTGGAAAGCGATGCTTTCGACATGGCAGTGGGTGATTCCGCTGGCTTGTGTTGCTGTGATCGCACTGAGTTGAAACCTCGAGGGGTTTTACTCTCGGCCCTGGAGCGGTCACAGAAATGTCGGATTTGTTTTTGTTTTGGTCCTTCACCTGCGCCATCAGACACTTCCAATAGAGGGGTCGGACCTTGACCTCATACATCCTTCCAGCCCCATCGAGCCCCATACCGTTTTCGCTGGACAACATGATCACAGCGCTTTCAATCATTCTTTCACTCATCTCCGCAAGCACCGTCCACGCCTTGACCGCCGTAAACTACTACAGCACCGCCGGCTGCGCAACAGCACTCGGCCTCACAAGCACCACCTCCCTCTCCAGCAGCTGCACGCCCGCATCCTGCTCCGCAAACCCACTCAACCCAAACTCCTTCCAGACGACCACCTGCCCCTCCTCGAGCAGCATCGATTACGCCGCAACGCTCCTCGGAAAACGCACGTAGCGTCGGCGTGATCTACTACGCGGATCTCGCCTGCACGACAGAGCTGACGAGCTACTTTTTTCTCGCAGACGGCGTCACGTGCGTGTGGGCCAATGCGGCGGGTTATAAGGCGTCGATAATGAACGGGACGGGAACGCTGGCTTCGTATACGACGAAGGACTGCTCCGGTGTGGCGGCGTCGAGCGATGCTGATTTTGCGTCCACAAAGTGCGGGAGTGGGCTGACGGCCATGAGGGGGTATGTCGTTGTGAGTGCGGGGTCGGTGATTGGGAAAGCTCAAGTAATAAGGAGTGGGATAACCGCCCCGGTCGCTGCCGTTGCTGCAGCTGCTTTGGTTGTTGCCGCCAGTGGCTTGATTCCCATTTAGATTAAGCGACGTGCAAAATAAAGACCATCACAATTTAGCACCACTCGAAGGCTTTGGATGTGGGAAATTACTTTCAGACCAAGATCTGAATCTGTTGTGGCGTCGCTTACTTCATTAGGGTACCATTCCTCCGATCCACTGTACCCTTCTAGAAACCAGAAGAAGTCGCGAAAAAAGGGCCACTATTTCTAATCTAGAATGAAATTCATATATTTCCCCCTTCTTTTGCCTCTCGCATGGCAAGTGAATGCTTGGACCGCCGCTACGTTCCACAGCACAGCATCATGCAGCTCCCCGCTAGGCTTCTCGGGTCATCAACCGTTGACAGCCTGTGCCTGCCCCTCCTTGCGGTTCCGTACAAACCAACACAAGCTCCCACGGCGCGGTGACCTGCCCTCAGTCCAAAAGCTCCGAGTTTGCAAAGCAACTGCTCGGGTCACGAAGCTACGTCGGCGGTGACATACTACTCCGACTCCACGTGCAATTCTGAGCTGGCGAGCACGTTCCTCGTTTCGGACGGCAGCTGCGTTTCGACGAGCGCCGTCAGCTTCAAGGCGACTGTGGTCGACGGGAAAGGGAGCATCGTCTCGTACTCGAGCCCAGACTGTTCTGGATTGATCCTGGCGACAGAGTCCAACTTCACGAGCACGGGATGCCTCGCTGGCTTTGGTAACGGCAAGGGATTCGTGGTGTGAGCGGTAGCCGCTCGGTCACCCGTGGCCGTTCTGCAGGCCCAGTCACGTTGTCTTTCGTTGCCACAGTTCTGGTGGCTGCGGGAGTGACCACTCTGCTCGAACGATCAGCTTGATCGGTGCGAACAATTCGGCTGTTTCTTTTTTCGTGTTTTTTTATTATTTCTTTTTTTCTTCTTTTTTTTTTTTTTTTTTTTTTTTTCGTTTTTGTGGAAACGTAAGCGTCGGTTTCGCGAGATCCTCTCTTCTCTTTCTTCGTTCTTTGTTTGTTTTGGTTCCCCATTCCCAGACAATTCTGAAGTCACCAAATATATGAATATCGAAAGAAAAAAACAGGAAAATCTTCTCTTTTGTAAACACACAAAAAAAAAAAGAAAAAACAGCCCAAACAACAACCATCACCCATCACTGCAGTCAGCGGCCCAGTCCACGAACCCTTCTCGGTGAGGCTGCCGTTCGATAGAGCAACCCCACCCCCGTCCTCTTCCTCCTCCTCCTCCTCCTCCTCCTCGCACCATCCGTTCCTCCCTTCCTCTCCCTCCGCCTTCCGACGTCTGCTCTCTTCCTTGCAAAGGCTAACACAGAAGCATCTTGCTGTTCCCTTTCCCCCTCCTTTGTACGAGCAGCCACTCCATCCCAAAAACAACAAAAAATGATCTTCTCGACGGCAACCTTGGCCCTCGTCCTCCTGGCTGCCGGCTCCGTCAACGCCTGGACCGCTACCAACTTCTACAGCGCCGCGGGTTGCGCCACGGCCCAAGGCTTCACCGGCAGCACGCTCCTCTCCAGCAGCTGCGTGGCCGCGACCTGTGCAGTCAGCTCCCTCAACTCGGCGTCCTTCCAGTCGACGACCTGCCCAACCTCAAGCAGCAGCGACTACGCCGTGACCCTGCTCGGAAAGGGCACCTACGTCGGCGTCATCACCTACTCCGACCTCGCCTGCACCACCGAGCTGTCAAGCTCCTTCTTCGTCGCGGACGGCACCACCTGCGTGCGTGGCTCGGTCGTGAGCTACAAGGCGTCCATCACCAACGGCAAGGGTACTATCACTTCCTACACCACCACGGACTGCTCTGGCACCGGCATCACCACGGACTCCAACTTTGCGACCACCAAGTGCGGTAGCGGCACGACCGCCCTGAAGGGTTACGTCGTTGTCAGCGCGGGATCAGTCGTGGGTGGCGCTGCCCCCAAGATGGGCAAGGTTGCACCTGTGGCTGCTGCGGCCCTTGCGGCGGCTGCTGGGGTCATGATGGCTTAAATAATTAAGAAGCCTCCTTTCTCTCACATCGATTTATTCTCGTTGGCTTCTTTTTTTTCTTTTTTTTTTTTTTTTCTTTTGCGGCTTGCAATGATGTTTTGGTTGGTTGGTCCCTCTCTGCGTGTTTGTTTGGATGGTGTTGCAGTGCAACGAAAGGAGGCAAATAGACAAATTTTGAGACAATTCTTTTGACCAAAGAAGCAATCAAATCATATGTTCGTCGTTCTTCCTCTCCTCATCCTCCTTATTGGACGAAATTCCGCCAGAGCGGCAAACACAGTAAACTCGACCGCCTACAACACCTCGCTCACAGCAACTCACTTCTACAACACCTCCTCCTGCTCCCTTGCGTCCTTGGTCGGCATCAGCACAACCTCCTTCCGACGCACCGTAAACTGCACCGCCAACACCACATGCGCGCCCACGTGCTCAACCCCGACCAACTACTTTGCGAACCGCGCCTGCACCGCCCAAAACCAAACCAGCCTTGACTACGCACAGTCCGTCTTTGGCAAGCAGACCTATGTCGGCGCCATCGTCTACGCCGACGCGGCCTGCGTCTACCGAGGTCTCGGCCCGCTTCGTCCTCGCGGACGGCAGCTGCGTGCCCGGCGGAACCCTGTTTTCGTACAGGGCCTCCGTCGCGGGCGCTAAAGGGACGCTGCAAGGGTTCGCGACGAGGAATTGCTCGGGGACCGCCGTGACGCAGGAGGGGACGTTTGCGACGACGCGGTGCGGGACAGACAAGACGGCGATGATGGGGTATGTTGTTGTTGTGAGTGGCAATCTGGTGGGGAGGGCCGCGGCGCGACCCTCGGGCGGTGTGGACGGCCGTGGTGATCAGCTTGGTGACGGCGTTCGCGACGTGGTTGGTTTCTTAGCCTCGCGCGTGGATGGATGGCAGCACGGGGAAAGTATATTAATGGTGGAGGGCATAGACTACATATACAACAAAACAACATCATGTCTTCGAAGTCCCAAGTCTTGCTTTCCTTGCGGCTGTCCGTGACGCAATGACAACGTTGATGCCTCGCATGAAGAATCCATTCACAAATGGAAGGATCATCCAATCGACTTCTCTCGTGCGTGTGGGTGTGCGTTTCGTTTGTGTGTGGCAAACAGATCAGTTAAAGCCAGATCAATCGCGATACAATCATACCGAAAACCGTCTTCAAAGTCTTCAGGGTGGGCAGCCAAGGCTCGATCTTTGCGATCGCTGAAGATGGCTTCTCCGCATGCTCCTCGATCGTCTCCTCGATGTCGTCCTCGATAACGTGCTCGATCTCCTCCGCCACAACGACGGTGGCTTGGGCGGTGAGGGAATCCGCGTTCATTCTGAAAGGTCAAGAATCTCTGACATGGTGTGGTGGCATCTCAAACAAGGATCCCAACGAGCTACTCTACTTTGGGACCTCAGTTTTTATTTGCACTTTAACCAGCAAGACGAAGGCAGTGAGTGTTTGCCACGAGCAGCGAGAAAGGCGAGATCGTCAGCGTGGGGAGCTTGAGCGGGCCGAAAAAGCTCTGAAACCATCGAAAAATATACGAACCTCCGTGTGCCGCTCTGATCTCCCCGTCGATGGCGTCCATCACCATTCTGTGCTGCTTCACAAGAGGAACTCCTTTGAACTTGGGACTAGCTACTTCAACTGAGGCGAAACGCGAGAGGCGATCGATGAGAAACCAGAGAGTTTTGAAGCAATCAAATGAAGACTGCTCAACAAACCTGCATACATCGCTCCGCAACCCCCTGTCGCAGGAAGCACGAGTCAGCCAGAGGGTACAGGGAGCCACCGCATGAAAGAGCTCACCGGACACATCGCGCACGTTGAGCTTGACGGGGGAGAGTGCGTCCGCCAGCTTCTTAAAGATGACGCGTTCGCCGTCCGTACCGTCGGCCCCGACGCCACCTTCAACGGCGGTCGACGAGAATCGGGCAAGTGGAGATCGCCAAGTCGCCGCTGCTGGCGCAAAGGGCTGGCTGGCGCGAGGCGATGCGCTCGGCCGGGGGAAGGCGACGGCGATCGCACGGGACAGGGATCTGCGCAGTGGCGGCTGCGACATGGCTGAAGATTCTCCGTTTCAGGGAAGGAATCTTGTGTTCGGACTTGGCCGTCTCCACGACTCCACCAGGGCACGCGCCATGACCGGTCTTCCCGCCGATCTCCTCGCGATGCTGGAATCGCGCCTCATCAACCTTCATCCGGTTTGGGCCCGCGAATGTGAGCGCGGACCGCTTGCTTTCGTGGTGATCCCTTCCCTTAACAGCGCCGATCTCCCCACCAGGCCTTGACCACATTCGATCCGAAACACCAGCGACCATGACCACGCTGGCTCTCTGCGACAAAATTCAGGAATACTTTGTCCTTACTCCTCTCCGTGATAGCGCCGCCGGACCAGTGCTTCCCGCCAACGTTGAGGAGGCGCACGAGGAAGTGGTCGGGTCCCGTCGGCCTGGTGGTCAGCACGGTTGTATCCTGGAGATCGAATCGATTATCGACGTTGGCGTTTCGGCGTGGAAGTTTGTCGACCAGTGCGTCGAACCTCGACTTTTCTTCTATCCTCTCGCCGCTGAACTTCTCCACTTTTAAGCATCAGGCTGGCAAAAGAGGGAACCAAGGCGGCGGTAGAATTCCGGAAACCTGGCGAGCCGGATCCCGTCCAAAAGGCCATCGATACTTTGCCGCGATCGATGCTCAAGTTGACCCTGACCGATGGATATCACTCGATCCCTGCCATGGAATACCAACCACTTCGATTTCTCAGTTTGAAAACTCCGCTTGGAACAAAGTTTGTGCCAACGACTTTCACCAAGGAATATTGGTTGGTTAACGAAATATTCCAGCTTGTCGTGAAAGACGCAACGATCCGCCGCGGGGTTCTATACCTTACACCGGAAAATGTGCGAGTACTCGGTCTGGGCTACGAAGAAACACCTGAAGTCCTCGCCGACCGCCTCCTTCAATTGTTCGGGGACACTGTGTGAGTTTTCTGCTGAAGGGCGACGTGGCACAGTCTGACTCTGTTCCGCGTCCGCAACAAATCCAAATATTCAGGCCTGGACCGAAAGGATTCCGTTCACCTTTATCCAGCAAACGAGCCGGCCGAGCCAGCGGAGCCCGCGCCAGAATTTAAAGACGACTTCGGCGGTGGAGGCGAACCGGTGCGCGGTCGCGGGCGAGGGAGGGGTGCAAGAGGCGCACGAGGCACGGCGAGAAAACCAGCGGCCGCTCGTGCCACAACGCGGGCTCCTCGCGCGACGGGGACCCGCGGTCGTCGGGGCAGAGTTGCGGCCGTTGCGGAAGAGGAACGTCAAGCGGCTCCTCGACGTGGGCGGAATCGCGCGCAATCGGAGGAACCAGCCGCCCCGCCGCCGCCAGTCGTGGCCGCTAGACCCCACCCGAATCCGTACCGCCCACCGGCAATCGGAGTCCAACAAGCGGCTCCAGTTGAGGACGATGAGTTTGATTTTGGCGAAGACGAGCAGGAGCTGCTCGCTGCACTGGACGAAGCCGAGGGTCGAATGGACAACCGCGAGCCATACAATCCCGAGCCACCACCAACGTCACGATTTGAGGCGAGAGGCCACCTCTCCAAACCGATTGTGAAGGATCTGAAACCGGAGATCCTGGTGGAGGACACCCCAGCATTCGACCTGACGCAGCCGGAGTCCGAAGTCTTTAGCTTGGACTTTGGAATCCTTTCCAAACACAGTCGCGCTAACTTGGATGCACGTAAGGAGAAGACGCCTAACGTGGGATCGCCGTCCAGGTTGCACGATGGTATAGGCTGTGAGATCGTCTCTTTTTTTCATGTTAGCCATAACTCTGGCCACTAACGTTTCGTGTTGAATAGCAGTTGTGAAAACCGGAGATGCTGAGCCCACTCTCCTTCAGGCGACTCCTCTCGGTCTCTTTTTCAGCGCTGACGAGTTCGGATTGTGTTTGGATGGTGCATGGACCTACATTACCTGCCTGCCATCTCTTTTCCCCGATACTATTATACTACGGGTGAGGTCACTTTCCGATTGCCGCAATGCAGACTAATGTATTTCGCGGGGAAAATAGGGATTTTTCAGCTCGGTTGCTTTTGAATTCGCCTCCGTTCAAGTCGTGGTGGAGGACGGCACTGGTTGTTTCGAGGCAGAGCTTCACCCGCAAGTGAGCAACGAGCCTTCATTGATGCGTTTGGCCAAAACAAATAATGCGTTATTTCTCCCAGCTACTTAAAAGATTGAAGGCACATTTCAAGAATGTAAGCGCCCTCGAAAACTCTTACTGTCGTGCTTAATGTTGATGAATCTCTCAGAATGGAGGCGCGCTATCCAAGTGGCTCCACAGCGTGAATGCCTTGATGAAATTCGTTCGTGATCCGCATGGTGTACCGCTTGTTGAAGAACTGTATAGCGCTAGTCTTGCATTTGCTGAAAGTTTGCGCTAGAATGTGGTTTGGCAGGTGTAGTGGACAAAAAAATTAAAAAAATAAAAATAGGACTCGGTCGACCAGTGCATTTGCGACGATGCCCTTTTCCACGACTGGCGAGAAACCCGTCCACGCCGACGAGTCTGCAGCGGCCATCGCGCTGTCGCTGCAGCAGCCGCCCTCCGCCGCGAGTGGCGCGGGCGCCACAGATCAAAAAAAGAAGAAGCGACACCACCGCAAGAGGGAGGGTCCGATGAAACGAGTGTGCCTGGTGGTGACGATCGTGAGACAGTTAAGTCACGATTCAACTTCAATATCTTCCGCATAATGTCCTCGGCCGGTCGATCTGACTTTTTCGGCTTCAGTGCGGAAACCGACATGAACGCCCAAGGCAAGCGAGTTCTTCAAGGTCAACTAGGTGAGTCGAGTCGTTGAGGCTGCGATCTAGTGCGACCTTGTGTTGAGGGCGTCGGACGCTTTGCCCGTTAGATACCTCGATCAACTCGTTTGGGGAGAAACAGGCTGCGGCACTGGCTAATAGACTTCGGCACGATAAATTCGATCGGATTTACACGAGCGATCTAAAGAGAGCCACGCAGGTGAAATTCCGCACTACTTCCTCGCGCGGACACTCATTCACGCATTTTTAGACCGCCGAAATAATTGGCGAGCATCACCCAACCACCACCATCTCAACCGATAAGCGGTTGCGTGAAATGGTATTAATACTTTGTCTTGTCCGGAAAGCGCAACTGACGAACCTTTAGGACCTAGGCGACCTTACTGGAATGTCTTGGAAAGACGCGAAAACCCTGTTGAGGAAGGAGGACAGGCACCTCGAAGATCACGTCAAGGAGAAGGGCGAGTCTGACGAAAGGTTCCAAGAGCGGGTCCTCGGATTTTACGGAGACATCATCAACACCCATCTTGTGAGCCCTCACCGCGAGGGTATGGACGCGCTCGCCAGGTCGCCAGGACCCCGGCTGTCCGCCCCAGCGAGAGTTGGTCGAGTTGACGACACAATTGCGGAAAAGGGACAGCGACCCCAAAGTGATAGGGCGTCCGGATCTTCCAAAGGACCCGGCTCAGGCCGCCAGCCCTCGCACTAAGCTGACCGTATCCACGTCCTTCAACGGAAACGCTACGTCTCCGCGCTCTCCCGGTGCTCCCTCCCCACTGCCGCACCCGAGCCTTGCTCCTTCATCACTGGCAGCGCACACGCCCAGCTCAGCTGGCTTCAGCGGTGCAGATCTGCCCTCTCCGACGACCCAACTGTCCATCCACGCCTGCCGCCGACTCCGCAAGCAGCACATTCTGATCGTCACGCACGGCGGTTGGATCAAAAAAATGACGGACCACCTCCTGAACGATCTCGAATTCGACGTGAAAAAGGAGGTCCGCGGGTTTCCGAAAAACGCCGCGGTTTACAGGTTCACCATCTCGTGGATGCCGACCCCGGCGATGAACGACTACGAATGGAAGGGAGACGTCGTGCTGATGAACTGTTTGTCGCATATGGCCAACATTTCAAAGACGGTCGACCCGGGCTTGCTTGCGGCCATGGCGGAGAAGGTGAAGGCGATGCAGGTAGGAAGGCAGGAAGAAGAAGTTGGAGAAGGGTAGGGTGGATGGAGCCAGTCGCCATCGCGAGCCCGAAGCAGAGTCCTTCAGTGGTGCGGAAGGTCGTTGTATCAGGCTTCCCTCGTTGGTCAAGATGGCGCTCGTCGCAGTCTCGGTTGGTGATCTTGGAGAACATACCCGTTGCTAGGGGAGGCACGGTCGTGCGTGATTTATTACAACTGATAATGCCGGGATAAATACACTCTCCTTTCAATCTCTCTGCTTCATTCTCCGGTCCAGCAACGCAACAACAGCCTCGTGGTCTCTCGACGCGGCCATGGATCTCGCCGTCTGCCCAAAACTCCGTCTCCGCAAACACGTCCGCGTGCCACCGATCAATGAGCTCCGCGCACACCTCCTTATTCCCATTAATCGCCGCCACCATCAGCGTCGTCATCGCCGCCTTCTTCCTACCCCCCCGCGACCACCCCGACCTTATTAATCATCCTCGCGCCCTTCTCCAGCAACATCCTCGCGCACCGCGCGTTCCCGCTCGTCGCGCACACCCGCTCCAGCGCCGTCGCGCCCGCCGCGTCCTCGGCGTCCACGTCCGCCCCAGCCTTGATCAGCGCCGCGACGATCTCGATCCCGGCTTTTTGGTTCGCGTTCTCGACCGCCCACATGAGCGGCGTGGACCCGCCGTTGTCCTTCATGTCGATGAAGTGGGCGGGCGCGGTGGGGGACGGCGGGGGAGAGGAGCGCGAGGACGGCGGGGAGGTTGCCGGCGCTGACGGCGATCGAGAGAGGGGTTTTGTGGGAGGCGGTGGTGGCGGTGGGGAGCGCGTTGGCGCGGAGGAGGGCCGACACGAGGCCGCCGGAGCCTTTTTGGCACGCGATCTGGGGCGAGGGGGGTTTGGGTCGGAGGCGAGGGCGAGATCACAGAGTGGAAATTCGAGCGAAATATGTGTTGCCTCTCACCATGAGAAGTGATCGCCCTGACTTATCTCGAGCTTCAATGTTGAGCTGACCCTTGTATTTGGATATCAGCGCGACCGCAGTGTTCTCGTCGTTCTCGTTCACGGCCCTGATCAGAAGGTGCTCCGCCTTGTTTACCTCCCGCTCGTCTGAGGCAATCGAAAATGAATCAGCGAGACCCGCGAGGAGGCCAAAGAGGACAGCAAACTCAACTCACCTGTCGTCGATCCGCTCACCTCAGCGTACGTTTTCGAGTACGCGTTCTCGTCTTTCCGCCACACTCGCAGCTTGAAACGCGTACTCGGTTTCGGGCTTCAAGTTCTCGACGACAAACTTGCGATCGGTTCCCTCGTACACGATCTTGTACTCTGGATCTCCGTTCTCGGACTTGACGAGCTGCACCGGAGTCCCTGGCGGAGGGGAGTAGTCCGGGCGGAACGACCAAGAGAGGGTCATGGACCGAGCGGTGGAGTTGGAGAGCAGGAGGAGGGGGGAGGGCGAGGAGATCATCGTCGGATCCGGCGATTCGATCGCGCTGCCCGCTTTCTGACTTTTTCTGGTGCTGTGCCGGTGGTGCGATGGCATATTATGTAAGCGGTGTCAGAGGTAACTTTGACTCTTCTCTCTGTGTGGTTCTTGTAGATTTGACAAACAGGAGGGAGGATCTAACGGTGCTAGTGCTGCCTTCCGCAGATTGGAGGCCACGAGCACTCGCTTTAGACCAACTTCGGGGCAGACTTGTCAAAATCGCCAACGCAGGAGCGATGCCAACCGTTGTTGAGGCCGCAATCGCGCTGCTCAACGACATCGATGCCCTCCTCCGAATCGTGGAAGCGAGCGCGGGGGCGCCACCGCAATCGCCCCCGACAATGACATCTGCGCAGACTCTCAAAGCAGCAGACGATCTCTTCAGCTTCGAATCGGAAGCTCATCCCCGGATCGACCGGCACCTCCTTGACCACTTTGACAAGCTGTTAACGATCGTCGAACGCCCGCCCGACAGCAACTCTGGCGGTGAGCATTCTGTTGATTACGACGCACGCGTGCGCAATGTTGACTCCGAACGAAGGGTCGCGGCGGCAAAGCTGCTGGTGACGGCCATCGCTGCGAGGTTGCGTGAGGCCGTTCCAAACAGTGAAGGAGACGAGCCAGGGCCCTGAACAGGAGGGCTGTCTCGGTCAAATTCTATCTTGACGCAGGATCGGCAAACGCGACCTTGACCTCGACGGTCGGTCGAGAAGTTTGGTTTGTGAGTATTTTATGCTGTTTTGGACTTGCTAATGGTCTCGTCATCACAATCTTGCCAGGTTACGCATCACGCGATTCACCACGCCGCTATGATAAAGGTTATTTGCTCAAACGAGCTGGGAATATCATTGCCACCAGAATTCGGTCGGTTGCCCCAAGTACATTGCGCCACATCACAGCCCCCGACACCAAAAGCCTCATTTGAAACCGTCGCGTTACTTAATTGTCTCTCTTGACTCGCAGCATTTTGGGATTGGAGTATGCAAAAACATCACCTAACAAAGAAGCGTCTAACATTTCAGAAGGATTGATCCGACCCAGTTTGAGCGGCGCAAAGTTTCCGAATCCCGATCACATGACATATCTCCGCGGGCTGTGCTTTTTCTTGTGCGGAAAGGAGTTGACGGAAGTTCGAAATTTGTCGCTTCGATTATCGTTTTCTTTGGCACAAGGGCCAGGGGCCGTAGTTTCCCACAGGGGAACGAGAGTATAAATGGTAGACCAGAGCTGGAAGGAGGAAAACGCCAAGTATGAAGGACGCCATCCGCCCAGTCGCTGCCGCTCTTCTGGCCGCTACTCTTCTTCCCGTCCTTCCTGCTCATCTCCCCACTAGCGCTTGCCGCCGTCGCCCAAACCAACAGTTATCGGTGCCTTCACAATCACCGTCAAAAACCATCCTTCCCCAACCAATTCTGCGTCGGCGACACCATCTCGTACTTCCCTCGACTTTTCCAATCGCAACCGCAACCCACAGAACTGCTCCGACGCCACGTACGTCCGCGTCATTGCTCGTTGGGCCCCCTCAGGACGAGTCCGTGGACCCGACCGGTATCTCCAGAACGCCGCTGGCCGTGACGATCCTCGATCCAACCCCGGTTCGCCGTTACAAACACCCCGTGACGTACACCATCCCAGACACATTCAAGGGATTCGTCGGCCTCTTCCTACACGCCGTGGCCTCATACGAGAGCAACCTGGGACAGACTGATGCGCCGCAGAACACTGCGAACTCGCGCCCCTTGTTTTCCATCCCATCGATCTGCGCTCGGAGACACCCCCTCCCTCACGCCTGGCTGCAGCCGCCGATCGAGACTCGGGAACTCTGTCATCGACGTCCTCGAGGACTGCGAAGACAAGCTCTACTTTCAGTCAGACGTGGCCGACAACACCCGGCTACAACCTGGTCAGCGATGCCCGCAGATCCGCTACCGGCTCTCTCGCCTTGAAGCTTTGCTTATCGTTCATATCCATCTTGCCTTTGCTAGCTTGAGCCCCCAATATTTTTTTTTCTTTTGTGTCCTACACACGCCCTTGTTCTTATCACCTAAACTATTCGGCTTTACCGATTGTGTTTTCCACTCATGTTTCCTCTGAGAGCCTCGTTGGTACTGCCCATGGTTAGAGATTCGTTAGGATCAAATACAGCAGAAGCCTTATTCCCGTTTTTTTCCCGTTTTACCTTTCCAGAAGAAGCTTGCGCCACCCACGACGCCGACCAAGATGGCGTTGGCAACCGACCCGATGTATAAATCGTTCTGCTGAAGATACACCTGTACTCGACCCTCGAGGTCAAGCAGACCACAACGCTCCCAGTCAGCGGGAACGCCCTCATGCAGGATGTGTTCGACCAGATCTGCAGGAAGCGCACAGTACGATCCAAAGGCGTATGTGCTGCGGATGGCTGATACGAGGACGGACGTGCCACTAGAGCTGACGCTCGCATCGATCGGTGCGACCGAGTTTTGTGTTTTGAAGAGAGACCGTGGGGGCGGTAGGTCAAACGTTTCTTTCGAACTCATCATCACAGGAGCGGCGAATTTAACCCGTTTATTCTCTCGTCATATATCGGTCGAACCTTTCAAGCCGGAGATATCTTCTTGCGACCACCGGGTGAAATCGCTTCTGAAGTTTTGCTGGAACAGCCGCGATTCATCTCGGATGAAATCACGTCGGTGTACAAGGTAGCTAACCTTTTCTTAACGACTTTGGGAGCAGAGGGCTCATTTCTCTACGACCATGCCCAACTACCAGCAATATAGTGTCACCCAGAAGAATCTCGTAGGCCGCTACGAACGGACGCTTACGATCGACGGCGAGCACATCCACATTCTCGCGCCGGAACAAAAAATGTTTGAAATGCTCAAGACGGTTGGTTTGCTTGGCTTGGTCTTTCTCCTTTTTCATCCTTTCTAACGTCCAAACTGGAAACCAAAGGGATCGTACCACATCAGCGCCATTGTATCGTGCAAGCAGGTCAAGAAGCACAGTCCGCACTTCAAGTTGGTCGTCAAAAAGTCCGGGTCGTCGTCCAACAGCAATACGACGTTTGACTTTGAGGCGAGCGGGCCGCAGGATGCAGGTGCGACGTGTTGCTGTTTCGCATTGTGAGGCCAACTTGTTGATCGTTGATTCCCGCCAAAATACCCGGCACTTTTGCGTTTCCGTCCGGCGGCCCGCCTCGAAAGCCGACATCTGCACGCGCGTTCTGTTCATGTCGAACATTTACAACCACCCGTCGAACGCCGGAAACTGAGCGAGTTGGGTGGTTGAAGGGCGTCGAAAGGGATGCGGGCGTGTCAAATGGTGGAAAGGAGATGGGCGTGACTTCCATTTATGGAAATATTCTTTGAAGACGGACTTGCGTGTCTTGCCCGGCTTTCCTTCCTTCTTTTTTTTCTCTCCCTTTCAAAAACGTTTTCGCCGCCGCCGCCGCCACGAATGCCCTCCTCCCTCGCCGGCGCCGCAGCCGTCCTCGTCGTCGTCGTCGTCGCGATCGTCGCCCTCTCCGCCGAGTCGCCCGCCGCACGCGCCCGCGCTCAACGCGTCAACCCCGTCAGCGGCTCCGTCGCGCTGGCGGTCACAAACTTTCCCTCCTCGGGCGAGTTCTGCGTCGGCGACTCCATCGCCTACGCTATCACCCTCGACGACGTCCCCTCCGCCGACCCCCCAACCAGACCGACATCACCTACCTCCTCCTCGAGATCCGCGGCCCCCGCAGGACCCGTCGGTCGATCCCACCGGCTCTTTTCTGGTGGCATCGCTGCCTCGATCGTCGCCCAGAGGCCGCTCACCGCGATTCAGAGCTCCGGCACCTACGTTGTGCCAAGCACGTTCAAAGGGTTCGTCCGCCTCGCTCTGCACGTCGTTCTGTCGTACGAGAGCAGTCGCGGCGCGAGCGCCAATTTTCAGAACGGGGCTTGGTCCACTCCGTCCTTTAACATTTCGTCGGCGTCCACCTGCAGCCGCAGTGCGTCCTCATCCTCGGCTTCCCCCACCGTCTCCGCATCGTCTCAGACAGGCAACTCAGTTTCCACAACAACGACCGACAGACCCTTCAGTGCAACGTCTGCACCTCCAGCAAGCTCAAGCTCCACCACCAGCGACTCCTCGTCGTCGCTGGCGAGCATCGTGCCCGTCGCAGCAGCATCATCCGGCCTATCCACCGGTGCGATCGCGGTAATAGCAGCAGCGGGCGTTGCTCTTCTTCTCTGCGTCGTTGCCGCGCTCCTTCTGCCATCTACCGAAAGCGGAGGCGGCAGAAGCGTTCAGACACGACCACAGCGCCGTCGGCGCCTCCGAGATACTCGTCTTCCGGCAACGACGTAGATCGCTCGGAAACCGTATCGCCATCAGTGCAGATATCTCGTCCGTCCATGACACACACGGATTTGTCCAGCACCACGCTGGATGAGCTGGGATCAGGAATCAGTAGCTCGGATCCACCTCACGAGCCGCAAAAACAGTCTCTCTTCACCATGGCTCAGGGACCTGGCGTTCCGAGCATGGCATGGCGATCGAGTCAGGTAATGACCTTTGTTTTTTTTCTGGACCAAAAGATATTGAAATCGACATTCCTCTCCTCACTAACCGAACCCCCAAAAGCAAATCGAATATATGATACCCCTGTCCCGCGCATCGAATTCCTCTACGGCCGACTCTCCAGCACCCTCAACGGAACCCACCGAATCCACCCAACCCACCCTCTTTACCGGAGTCCTACAAGTGGTCACCTCTCTCGAAGCCGCCGTCGACAAGCCCCACAAACCCTCACCCTCACCGGACCCCACCAAAAAGCCCCTGCTCGCCCTCCGCAGCTGGACCGTGCAGCAGGTCGCCGACGCGCTGGAGGCCGAAGGCGTCGCGGAGTCGATCGTTGGGCAGTTTGTCAGCGGCGGGGTCGACGGCGCGCGGCTGGAGACGGTCGACAGCGGGTTTTTGCTGCGCGAGTTTGGCGTCGCGACGGCGGGGATGCGGGCGAGGGTGATGGGGGCGGTGAGGAGGGTCAGAGGCGAGGAGGAACCGGGGGTTGGAGTGGAGGACGGGCCGACCGGCGGGGCGGGGGCGGAGGTCGCGTCGCCGCCGCCGTATTTGGCGATGGATACGTGATGGTGGTTTGGGAGGTTGAGGTTCACCGGCTTGTTCCATTTTGAACCGCATTAGAAGAGCTGTTGTACATTTAGACCTAATTTTGAAAGTCCAAGTGCCGTTGAAAGAATGTCATGGGAGTGCTGTCTGTTTAAGGATCTCTTCTGAATACGAAACAACTGTAAATATCTCCATTTGATAACTCTTCACACTTGGCCAGGTTTGAAGAGCCTTGATGATGATATCGCTTGCTGTATCAGGGGAGTATCCTTGTGGAATGAAAAGTAAAAGCTGAAAAGTAACGTGCGCTCACGTCCCGTGAGCCCACTTGATTGGCAATCACACCGACGAGCTTTTATGTTTCAACACGTTCGTGAAATCAATCGTTGTGAAAAAGATGAATTGAGGTCATTTGCTTTGTGTGGTGTGAGAAAGGGTTCTTACGTAATCTAAGTGTGCTTAATGGAAAAGAGGTCCAACGTGCAAAAAAGAAGATGGAAAGCCTTGATGGCAGGAAATGGGAAATGAAGAGGTTCGAACCGAAAAAGGGAATGCCCAAGAATGCAGTTGCAAGTATGCAGAATGCTAGACGTGCTCTCAAAAAAAAAACAACAATGTGGTGCCAGAAAAACAAGCGGTCCTGCCGCGAAAGGCCAATTAGTTCTGAACGAAAAAAAAAACGGGAAATGCATCGCGTGGGCCTCGGTGAAAAGTTATTGCTCTCCCATCTGCCTTCAAATCCCCGAATCGTCCATCTCGACGTCGTTTGAACTCGTGTACGCCTTCCACGCCTCGCACGTCTCCCGCCACCCGTCGTCCACCGCGTCGTTCCCGCGAATCTCGTCGTGCCGCTCGACAAACTGCAGCGATAGCCCCTCACTGGCGTGGAAAGCAATGTGACAGTGCATCAACCACGTCCCGGGGTTATCCAGCGGGAACGCGACGGCGATGTGGCCCTTGGAGGGGAGCACCACGACGTCGCGGCGCGGAAGGTTCATGGTGGTGAAATCGGAAAAATTCCCCGTAAAGTTGCCCGGGCCGCGTGAGAGGACGAACCAGTCGTGTCCGTGGATGTGGAGCGGGTGGTTCGCGATCAGCGACGACTGGATCTGGAAGAACGCCCAGTCCGCCGCGGTCCCGTTCAGCGCGACGACGTTGAACGAGGACGGGTACGACGCGTTCTGCGCCTCGACCATGCCAAGCGACGGGTTCCCCCAGTCAAGGACCTGCGTGACGCCGTTGATGAACCACGTCTTTGCAAACGTCAGCTGCATCACGCGGTCGTCCGACGGCCGGCTCGCCGCGATCGTCTTGCTCACGTACGGCGTCAGCGACATCGTCAGGTCGCCGCACCCGCCCGTGCTGTTGTACCCGGTGGTCGTCGGCTCGGCCTCGGGATCCTCGGCCGTGGAGTACCGCAGGATGCCGCGGATGCCGTCCGGGTTCTTGTTGTTGGTGCACGGCATCTGCGGCACCGCGCGGATCCAGTAGTTTGTCGCTGCCTGGTCCGCAGTGAAGACGATGTCGTAGCGCTGCGCGAGGGCGACGTCGATGACAGTCGCTTGGTACGGGTGGACGGGGACGAGGTCGTTGGCGATGACATAAAAGGTGTGGTTGTCAATGGAGAACTTCATGTGGGCAAGGTGCCGGTGTTGATGATGCGGAGGCGGTACGTCTTGCCTGGCTCGACGGTGGTGGAGAAGTACTCGCCGCTGCCGTTGAACTTGTTCTTGCCGTTCAGCAAGCCGTTGTCGCCTGGCGGCGGCGGGACGGTGGTACCCGTCCAGAGGTAAAAGGCGCTCTGGTGGTACCAGTCTTGGATGGAAAGCGGGCCGAGATCGACGTCATAGTTTGCGGTGGCCGGGCCGTTGATGACGATTTGGCCCGTGCAGCCGAGGCCGTATTGCAAAGAAAAGTGGCTGTGATACCAAGATGTGCCTGCCGGGTGGGGGAGTGGAGGTGGTGGACATTGAGGAAAAGTCTGCTTTGCGAGCGAATCTCACCATACTGCGCGCTGCCCTCCAACGATATTTGAATGTGTGGCCAGGAGGGATCGCGCACTGAGTGACTCCGGGAACGCCATCGCTCGCGACAGTGCCGAGCTGCCGCAAGCCGTGCCTGCCAATCAACAAATTGGAATCGTTTCAAAACAACAGATCAAACGCAAGCACCACCAACCAGTGAATTGAAGTCCCGTTATTTTGAAGGTTGTTCGTAACGTAAATCTCGACCCAATCGCCCCAGTCGGCTGATGAGAGGCCCAGGGATGGAGTCGTTGAATGCAAACACGTTGACGGGCACACCGTCGGGGGCCATGGTGAGGTTGTTGAGCGAGAGGTAGTACGTCCGGGTGACGCCGGTGTCGGGGACGGTTTCGTAATAGTCTGTGGAGATGTTGTATTCGCCCCAGCAGTTGCGAGAGTCGGGGGAGTGCTCGCAGCACGAGGCGAGAGCGGGCTGAAAGAGGATGGGTGCCATGATGGCCGCGGCACCGGCCACAGCTAGGAGCGCCGTCTTCGCCGTGACGCGGTCGGGCCGAGATGAGGGTACACCAGCCATGACGGGAAAAGGAATCGGTCAGAGAAAAGTAGAGTCGGGAAGGTGTTTGAAGTTTGGCTTGCTTTTTGTCTCAGCTCTTTATCCAAATTGAGGCGGGCGAAGAACACAGAAGGCGTGTTGCTTTCCCTGCTCAGTTCGGGAGTTCATGCGCACGCCCCGCCGGCAGCCGCCGGCTTGGGTGATTTTCTATTGCGGCTAGCATGGAACGAACAAACACAGGGCCGATTGCGGCGGGTAATCTTCCGCGTGCGCGCGTGTTGGTTGTGCTCCGGTCAGACAAATTTGGCCACACAACTGCGCCGACACCTTACGGCCTGCGGCCTGAAGCCACTTCTTTGCTCAGCCTTGCTTGGCCGCAGCACAATCCGGCACGGCTTTTCCGAACGGTCCGCGAACGCACTCTCACCGATGACTCTGGCCGCAACACAAAGCGCTCGACGCTTCCTCGCCGGATGCTTTTGGCTCTCTTTAGGTTACATCGAGTGGATTGAAGACCGTCAACGGAGGTCAAATTGCTTTGCTTAAGTCCCCGTCTGGAAAAAATTTGTCGACCAGGCGATTGTAAACAGACCATGCTGCGGCCCTTACTTTACTACTCGCTTTTGGGGCCCACGAGGGCGCCGTTTTTTTTTATTTTAATGTGTAGCAACGCTTTAGAGCTCCCTGCGGTGGTGGAAAAAAGGAACGGCACTTTTTTGCGCAGCTCTTTTACGCTGTTTGCCCTATTTTTTGTTTTCTTGGCGTTGTGTCTGTCGACATAAGGACTTTGTCTGTCGATCGTTTGTGGACTGCGGTGACAACCGATTACAAGTAACTCGTCATGCTTGAAGGTGGCGGGGACGGCAGGAAGAGTGACCACGGCGAGGACGACGAGCGCCTTCTTTGGCTGTCCCCCACACTGCCGCCGGCGCCGCTGCCGCCGCTGTCTGGCCTGGCGGCATGGGCGGCGATGGACGAGGACTGCCGGGCCTGCCCGCATCTGGGCCGTCCTCTGGGCAAGCCATCCGCGAAACCACGGCACCGGATCGGGAAGGGAAGCCGGGCATCCTTTTCCGGAGATCATCGAGGCCTCCTCCTGGTGAGAGTAGCACCGTTGGCGACAATGACATCGCCAGCGAGCAGGTTCCACCGTACGCATCGCAGTACGCAGGCCCGACGACGCATCAGAATTTAAGTGGATCACGTCCTCCGAGCGGAGGGTTCTACTCTCCCAATACGACCGCAAGGCAGACACAATCCGATGTGCCTCCTCCGAGCAGCACACTAGCATTTTCGTACCCACCCCACTCGTCGAGTTCAAGGCGCAGTTGAGTAGATCTGCTGATAATACTGTTCAACTCGACATTCGAAGGCTTAAACAAAACCAACCAAATCCAGACGTTCTGATCACCCTGACCATCATCGCCGTTGTCGTTGTTGCTGCCGCCGCCGTTGTCGCAGGCGTCCTCATCGCAAACTCGAAGAAGGCTTCCACCGACACCGTCGTGTCAACCATCACAACTTCCTCGACTGCTTCCTCGAGCATCATCGTCTCCAGTGGGCCGTCTGTCACTTCACCCACAACATCCGCCTCCACAGCCCCGACCAGCTCGAGCAGCGGCGGCGCGAGCACCAGCACTTCTGTTCCCAGCCGATTCCAGATCAACCTGAGCGGAACGCGGTCCTGCGTCGACGGTGATCCGTTGGCCCTGCTGGCCAACTGCGAGCCAACACCAGCCTCCAGTAGCACGCAGGTTTTTGTGCTGACAGCCGCGTCGGGTTGGAAGCAGTACCACACGGGCCATTGCATGTCTTTTTTGGAGCGCAAGTACGTTGAGAGATACACTGTCGGAAGTGTTTGGAGGAAGAAACCCGGCTTACGTATTGGTCACTGTTCCCTCAACACATATTCCTCATTTCATCGGTTACCCTAGGTTCAGTTCGACACTTGCAACAATGGCACGTTCCAGCAGATCACGTACGACGGCTCAACTGTCCGCAGCTCAGGCCTGTGTCTCAACTCGACTCTTGGCTCCGAAGGCGTCTGCGCCGCTTTCAACCTTGTGACGGTGGTGTCGTCCTGATCGCTAACGCAGTCTCCCCCAAATACTTTGACCGTTTACCCGTGTCCCCATTACCTCAACCGATACCTGCCAATGCCTTCATACACTCAAAACCATTTTTCCATCGATTATTTCTTCGTTTGTTTCAAAAAAATTTGGCTTTTGCTGCTTCAACTCCCCATTCGACAACTTATCCCTCCTTGCTGGTTTGCTGCCAGGTCTGCCTTTTCCAGCTACGCGCAACGTGCGCGCACATGCGCGTCATACTTACTCAAACAGAAACACCGCCTCGCGCCCGTTGAAATTCCTTCCCTGTAGTTAAAATGGGAGGGCACACTCTCTCTTGCTACTGGAGTTTTCAGTGTATGGCGTCGCACGGCCCCGCCTGTGTGTGTGTGTGTGTGTGTGTGGGCCTGTGTCCGAATTTCACCACCTGCAGAAGCGCCCTCAACTCATATTGGCTTTCAACTTTATTGGCCGAGACTGACCTCACCGATCCGACAGGAAAACAAACTTAATGTTCCAAGCGCTAACGCGCTTTGCCCCCAGCCTCAGACTCAGCCAGCTAATGACGGAGGCTGTGCTTTTCTCAATACGCATCTTCAATTGTATTAATCACCGTCACAAGCTCGAGGAGTCGAGTTGTCTCGCTCTCTATTATGCTATTCTTCTCTGATCTCCACCATTATCAATATCGCCTGATTCCTTAAATCTCCTTCGTTTATCCAGCAACGGCTGAGGCAGTGCCAAGCTCAATTGGCCGAGGATGAGGACGGTCACTGATTTGACAAAAAAGTCAACGATCTCCAAACATGTTCATCGTCCCAAGGACCACGAGCGTATGCACCTTGCCTTGCCTTGAGGGCAGGCATGGCCGATGGTACTCTGGTTGAAGAAGCAGCCTGTGCTTTCTCTCTTGAGAATGAGAGGAGCAGTCGAAACGTGATTGTCCGTTCACACTTTCTTATTTTTAATCATCTCGTGGGGCTTGCTGCCTGTCTTCTTGAGGGCCCCGACAAGCGAAGACAGGCAACAACCCAAAAAACGAAAACCGATGAAAACAACACAAAAAAAAAAAAAAAAAAGAAAAGCAGCAAAAATCTTCAAAGCGCAGCCACCCAACAAACATGCACGCCGCAGCCGCCTCCGTCACCGCAGCAGCAGCCGTTGCAGCGACCTTCTCCTTCTCCCCATCTTCCCGCCGCGCCGTCCCTGTCCCTGGTTTCCGCCGCACCCACACCCATGCCACGACCCTCGACCTCGTCTTCCTCTCCTCGGCCTCCGCTCTCTCCGCGTTGCTGCCCGTCCTCACCCTCGCCCTGCTCCCGGCCTTCGCCACCGCCCAAACCCCCGTCGACTGGACGCCCGTCTCGGGAACCGTCGCCGTCAGGCTCACAAACCTGCCCTCCTCGGTGCGTTCTGCGTCGGAGACTCGGTCGACTACGCAATCGACTTCAACAGCGTCCCCGCGAGCAACCCGCAGAACCAGACAGACCTGACCTACGCGTACATGTTCCTGGTTGGCCCTCGCCAAGACCCCGTCGTAGACCCCAACGGCCTTTCAACCAGCAACAGTGGTTTCATATACACCATAGTTCAATCCCGGCCAATCACGACCGTCCAAAATCCCGGCTCCTTTGTAGTTGACCCCATGATGCGAGGATTTGTTAGCCTTAAACCCCAAATTGTCCTGGCGTATGAAAGCACTTTGGGCGTGTCATCCAAGTTCCAAAACGGCGCATGGGGACAGGAGTTCTTCAACGTCTCCTTGGTCTGCAACAAGACGTCCCCATCGCCCAGTTCCTCTGGGTTCATGTCGTTCTCGCAATCGGCATCTCCTGCAACCTCTACGCCGCCCACAGCGACGTTCTCTCAATCAACTTCTGGACCTACCGTCGGACCGACGACGGGTCCGACTGGAGCGACTGGACCGACGGAACCGACGAATCCCGCAGCTTCAACGACTGCCACGAGAAGCTCGAGCAACCCCCCCACCTCGAGTAGCGAAACGTCGTTACCCAACGGCTCAGCCACGCCGTCACCGACTTCGGAGCTGTCATTGGCGGCATCCTCCGGCCTGTCCGTCGGAGCTATCGTCGCGCAATAGCCGCTCTTTGCGGCGCACTCATCCCCCTCCTTCTCGCCGTACTCATATTCTTTGCCATCCGCAGACGTCGACAGCAGAAACAGTCCACGCTGGAGAACCCGCCCGCTACGCTTTCTGGGAACATTCCCCCAGGCGGCGCAGGCAGTGGCTCTCCCGCTTTAACTCGACTGATGTCGGATGTCCGAGCGTCGCACCACTCGAGGTCGGAGTCGGATACGTCGGCGCCGACCCTGAACGACGGCCACAGTTCGTTCGAGGTTGAGGTCCCAAGCACCGCTCCGAAGGAGTCCACGTTCATTGTAGTCACCAATTCCGGCGCTCCGCAAATGTCGTGGAGAGAGCCAGGTAACCGTCAACACTACATTTTCTCCCTCCTCGTGGTATTATCTGACAATTCCACTACAGCAGGTCGAGTACCTGATCCCCGTCTCCCGAACGCCCATCCCTCCCTCACCCGAAGACCCGGCGATCCCAACACCCGCACCAAGCGAACCCAGCCTCTTCACGGGCGTCCACGACGTCGTCTCCGCGCTGGAAGCCACAAACAGCGGCAGCGCGACGACGCCAGCAAATCGCCAAAGCACCAGCAGCACCAGGTCGGCCCGCCAGCCAAAAAGGACCACGTCAGCCGCTGGTCGGCGCACGAAGTCGCCACGGCGCTGCAAGCGGAGGGCGTCGCGTCCTCGATCGCGGACGTCTTTGAGCGCGAAGGGATCGACGGCGCGCGCCTCGCGGAGGTCGACAGCGCGTTCTTGTCGCGCGAGGTCGGGATCGCGACCGCGGGGGCGAGGGCGAGAGTTTTGCTGGCGGTGCGGAGGATCCGCGGAGAGGAGGTGCCGGAGGAGACGGAGGGGCGGCCGGCCCGCCGCGGTCGGGCGGGAGATGCCCCGACGCCGCCGCCGTATAAGTCGCTTGAGCGTTGAGCGAGTGTACAAGGACCGTTTGTTGTGTGTGTATTTGGATTGGTGGGACGGCCCATTGTATATTGCTGTATTGCCGGTCGCCCCGAACCCACTTGATGCCTCATGGGCCAACGTATTATTGAGCCCTCATTCTCTCCGATGCATAGCGTCTAATTTTCCGTTTGCTCCCCT
>JAIVFJ010000531.1:0-27315 GCA_025765615.1 Zopfochytrium polystomum
CCAATCGGAAGACTCGTGCAGCCCTACCGCAACGATGGAACGCGGACTTGAGTCTCACGGGCATTCCACCCTTGCGAGGCGGAAGACCAGGAAGTTGGTCGGATCCTTCGTACCCGACTTCAAGGTCGACAGCGCGTTTGGCGTATACGGCTCCTTTCGGAGGAGGCCGACGACCGAAACCCAAAAATTCGGAGCTAGCCGACCAAAGGTTCTCACGCACGCGGAAATGCGTCATGGCATCATGGAGAGCGACGCGTTCGCGGCCGTGGACCCCTCCGTGCTTGCAGCTGCGCAGATGGAGGAGCCCAAAGAGAAGCCGAGCATGTGGGCCTCCGCTCTGGCGTTTTGGGGCTTTGAAGAGCAGGCGTTGGATTTTTTTAGCTGGGATCGTGCCGACAGGCCGCACCGCCATCGCCAGGACGGGAGAGACGCAAAGCGCAGGCCCGTTGTGGAGCCTTGGACTCTACAACGCCAAGCTAAGCGAGGACCAATGAAAGAAGAGGCTGATAATAGCGACGATGGACACCACTGGTCGTACTTTAGGGCAAGAGCGTTTTCTTTCCAGTCATCAACACCAGGACACTTCGGTACTCCGTCGTTAAAGTCGAGCAAGAGTAGAAAAAAATCATTCTTCGAACGCGTGAGGGCGATCAATCCACAAGGATCGGTCCGCGTCATCTGGGACGTGTTGATGTTGGGTAATGCTTCCGTGATTCCCGCAAACGCATCTAAACCCTCTGACTTCGGATCCAGCTCCATATTTAGCAACGCTCCTCCTAGTCCCGACCATCATTGCCTTCCCACACGCTCGAAACCTGCTTAAAAGCACCTCCTTGGTGCTCTCTATAATATTTGCTTTTGACACTGTCATCAGGGTCCTGTCGCATCGGGTGTTAGAGCCAGTATCCCTATATGAAGCGTTCCGGATGAACGCAAAGTCAACCCAGTTTTGGATTGATGTCGTATCCTCCGTCCCCTTTTGTCTACTACTGATTGGATTCGGAATGGACGAATTTTCGGCGTCCAAAGTCTTAATTTTGAAACTTCTGCGTCTTCACCGGCTCAACCAGCTATTTCGGGTCCGGCCCCTTTTTTACATATTCACTCGTGTTCAACTGGCTCTCAACATTGGCGCCAATGCGACGGCAGTCATCGGCGTCGCGATAGTGATGATGGTTTTCTTCCACCTCATGTCGTGCCTCATTTTCACATTGGGCACATCCCGAGATTTTCAAGACCCTTGGTGGTCGTCGGACAAGGTCGTGCAGGAACTGCCCAACAAAGGCTGGCGCTGGTGGAGCGCCTACACGTTTGGGGTCTGGAGCGCGCTTTCAAACACTTTGCCTGTAACTTCTTCGTTTCGGTGAGCAGTTGCGTTCAGAAACGTATTCTGCCCGAAAAATCCTAACTCTCAATGCCTTCAAGGCCGACATCTGTTTCAATGCAGTGGACGTTTATCGCTCTCGCCGCGATGAATGCGAGTCTCTCGGCAGCACTGACGGGAACCGTCGCCGCATTTTACTCGGTGGAGAGCGGGTCCATCCACGCGAGGTATAAAAAGAAGATGGACGAGCTCAGCGAATACCTTGCTGTGCAGAATCTGCCAAAGGACCTCAAAGACCAGATGATTCTGTCGATAGAGACTAAATATCAGGGAAAGATGTTTGATGAAGCCAGCATTCTCGCTGGCCTGAACGAATCCCTTCGACAGGTAAGGAGGGGGCGAATCACAGGTTTTTTGAGTTATGAAAGTGAAAAGAGACGAAGGACAGGTTCGATTCTAACTGGATTAAACACTCGCATAAATAGGAGCTCGTTTTGCACAATTGCAGGCATATTCTCGAGTCCATCACTTTCCTGCGGCTTCCAAACGGCGATCCGAAATTATCGTGGAAGATTCGGCGGCTCTCGACAGGCCTGCGACATCGCGTTTTTGTGCGAAACGAGACGCTGTATAAGCGAAACGCTCACGGAACGTCCATGTTTCTGGTGGTGGAAGGCTGTGCGTCAGTCAGACTAGGACGAATTAACCTCGGAACTCTCAACCCCGGTTCCTACTTTGGTGGTGAGTGAGAACTTGCAAGCAACACGATTGTTTCTTGACGGTCAATGCCTCCCACATTTCGAAGCCCAAAGAGGGTTTCGCTCTATCTATCCCCACGATAAATGCACTTACATCCCTCACATTCGCCTGCCCTGCATCACTCTGCACAGAAATGAGTGTCCTCGCACCTGGCCCACGTTTCGAAACGGTCGTCGCCGTGACCAACATGATCTGCATGGAGCTGGACGGCGCGACGGTTCTGTCCGTGGTCGCCGAAACGCCGGAAGCAAAGCGTCGAATGAACGAAGCGTGCGCGGAGCGAATCCAGGCGCTCGACGAGCTGTGCGACAACGTGTTCCGCGCGAGCCTGTTCGGTCCTGGGTGCATCATCGACGAGTTCTCAGAGGGGGGTGATATCCGGGGCGATGCGAGCGTGGGGGCAGCGGACGCGTACGAGCGGGGCGCCGCCGTGCGTGGCGCTGGGGGACATCGGGTTTCGCTTGGAGAGGCAATGAGTCTTAATCGCCGGTCGCTGCACCAGACTGTTTGAGGATACAGATTGGCAGTCGTTGGGGGGGACTTATTGGAGTTTCTCATTCTTTTTCTTTTTTTTTGGGTAATTAAGAAGGGAAAGGCAAACTTCCTCACTGTAGCAATATATCATCTGAGGCTCGTATGTGCTCAAATAGTAAGCTTCCAAAATAGGGTCGCCAATCACCGCGGTGAATGACTGGGCTGCCACATTTTGCGATAGGAATTTTCCAGCTTCTTACAATGCTCTTCTGCCGCTGCGTCTGGTGTTTTAAGCGCAAGAGCCAGTTCTACCGCAAAATGAACGGTGAACCATGCATTCGTGGATGGAAATTCAGACACAACAAGAGTCATACAATGCAGAATTACCAGTAAAACCAGCGGGGCTAGCAACACTGCAGGCCATGTTTGGATTGTTTATGCGAATGGCTTTCCAGCAATTGGGTAGTCTGGAATGTCGGAATTGGCCGTGAGCAGCTTCATGACTGTCTACACGTCTGTCTTGTATAGGAGCGCACTGGCTGCTGTTTTGTGCCAGGACCCATGTGAGGACGACAGGCTGTTGAGCCTGCGACCTCAAATAAAAAGAGTATACCCCGCTTTTTTAACTGATAACTTGTGAGGATTATCAATTTGACTTGACCAAACAACGTTTCACGAAAGTGACGTAACACGGCTGGACCCCATTTCTTATTATTTTCATGGGTTATTATTGTCCCTGCAAGCCGAACCACTGAGATTTGGACTGTCTCTTAGCTGCGACCATGTATATTATTCATGTTATTATTACGCACTAAGTTGCAGGCTGAATGGGTCAGGCTGCTCTGCTGTGCTGGACAGAGGCCCTCTAGCTCAGTGGTGTAGAGCGCTCCCTTCAATGAGAAAGGTGCTAACTTCGAGACATGCTGGCAGTCACTGACTGAGTGATGCAGAAATGCTAAGTTCTGCACAATGACTAAGCCTTGGCCCCCCTCGCTTTTGGAAATGGATTAGGATGATGTGCTTCAGTGGGTAGAAGTACAGAGTCCAGGTGTACACAGAGCTAACACAGAGCTGCTGCATAAGCTACCATGATGAAAGGCCTCATGAAGGGGTATGAGATCATAGGGGTTTTTTCTCCTTTCGTCGTTGATGATTTTTACTTATTTTTTCAATTAGTAGTTTATCCTGTTTTTCCTGTTTTTACTGTTTTATCTTTTATTTATTTGTTTGTTTGTTGTCTCTGTGTGTGTCTCTTTTCTTTTGTGGCTGTGAGTGACTGTCTTCCTCTTTGCACCAATCAGCTCTCTCCATCTCCTCCATCTTTCTTGGCAGCTGATGCCAAGAAATGCTCCATGATTTTCTGAGCAGTCTTCCTTGTTTGATGGCTCAGCCCCATTGTTTGGTGACTCACTCCTCCTCTCTCTTCTTTGTTGTTTTATTTATTGTTTTGTTCTTTTGTATATGTTTTCCCCTCTTTTCCCTTCCTTCTTCCTTCACCCTGCTGATTCCAACCCTCTCCTATTTAAGCAGCCCACCCCCCATTCTTGTTGCCCCTTAGAACCTGTACCTGAAGTCTTCTTGCCTGCCCTTATTCCTTCTCTGACTGTGTGTATGAGCTGGGGGTGGCAGTCCCCTGGTGTGTGACAGGAGAATTGGTTCTCTTGGCCATTTATGGCAGTGTGCTGGGTTCAAGTCCCAGTGCACCTCACCATTCTGCACATACTGTTTAGGCTGGTCTGGGGTAGGAGCTACTTGATGATGGACGGTGGGAGGGTAAAACTGTGGTAGTGCCTCGCCGGTTCCTGTCAATACATCACTTCAAATCCAGGTCTCTCAAGGTGATATGAATGAGTTGGCTGGTCAGGTATTATGTGGTGGTATGGTCTCTCTGGTATTCCTCCCTGTCCCTGGTGATGGTTCCTTTGGCCTTTGGTGGGCCTGGTTCGCTGGGTTCAGACCCTCTTCCTTTCATGCTAATACCTGTGGTTGTCTTTGGCTTCTTCCTTGTGTGTGGGAGTGGGTATTGACCTTCCTTGCTTCTAAGACAGGTTATTCTCTCTGGCCTGGTGAGGCAGAGGTCTGTCTCCTGGTAGGATGAAGCAAGAAGAGTCCCACTGTCTCCCACCCTGGTTGCACCCTCTCCCTTGGATTGAGTTGGAACACTCTCCTTGGAGTGAGACAAGTTGTGTCTGGTTCTGTTAAGTGGAAAACAGTTCTGATTTGGTTCAACAGGCACCTCTGCACACTAACTGTTTGTTGTGTCTGCCCTTTGTCTCTCCAACCCCCTCCAACTCAGGGTTTGACTTGTTGTTCATTTCTTTTGTTGTTTCTTTTGATGGGTTGTAGTGGCTTGTCACTCCCCTTACCGATTCAGTCGGTCTTACCGATCAAGTCGGTTCTGTCTCTGGTCTAACTTGGCTTTGGCCTTGTGCCCCAGATGAAACCCTTCTGTTTCTTGCACCAGAGGATTATGCTTTCTTTTGTGATTGTGTCTGTTTCATGCTTTGGTGTGAGAAACCCCTCTTTTGTGTTAAAGATTTATTTGTGTTTTTCTTGGGCTTTTTAAGACTCCAAATACACTTTCCTGTCTAGTGCCCCTAGACACCCTCCTTTTGCCCCTTTTCATTAGTCAGGGTTGGTATTTAGGTCCATGCTCTAGTTTCCACCTATAGCCCTAGGTGAGGAGTTAGAGAGCACAGTCTCACACCCATCCATCATGTCAAGGTCACTTGCTTTGTTCATCACTCCAGTAACAAAAAATGTGTTCCGACATGTATGGGTTCCGAAAAACTGTCCAACACCAGTATGTTCGTCGATTGCACGGCCGAAGAGACTGTAGCAAAGGTCCCGTATTTTGTCGAGGAATTGCTTTTCAGAAACATGGACATTGATCAGCTCACCATGCGCTTGAGATTTCTGCTGGGAATAGATTACCACTCGTGGCACCAAGGCAGTATACATACACGAGTAAATGCCGAACTGGACAAACTAGTGGTTCTCGTTATCAGCCCACAGTTGCAGAAAAACTGGTGTTTTTTCCGTTAAAAACCTGCAACAATGATTGGATCAATTTTCAAGCAAAAGAATCACTCACAACAATATTGACACACATGACTCCACGGAAAATGTATTATTCCCACGACGAATTGAGGATAGACCCAGGTGGATACTGTCAAAGCGCAAATTGACAGACTCCATTTCACAAAGTCCAAACGTGCACAACGAAATGATTAAAACAAGCCACATCAAATCCATCAAGTCGCCAGTGGTGATCAAACGTGAGCAGAGTTGCATCGACTTGTGTGGGAGAAGCGGGAGTCGCTTTGAGGAATGTAGTCGGATTAGTCATCCATTGTCCTGCGATAAGCATTTTCAACTTTCTGGCAATTTCGCGGATTTCTTTGACGATAGAGATGAATGCTCGGACCATGCTTTAGACAACCGCAGTGCTCTGTGGCGAGCGACAGACGCTTGGCAGTTGTTGCACGGAGTGGTGTACGGGCTGCTTGGGTCATGCCCTCTGTACTTGTTACTACCGAGACAAAAGAGAGAAGTTGATTTACAGCATTTGGCACATGCCTGCCGCCTTCACACTTCAACTTCTGCTTCTTTCAACGCACACCATCTGCAGGAGTCTTCCTGCGTTTGTGCGCAGACGTTGAATGGCCCGATACGGCATGCAATGCAATATTTGAAACTGTCTATGGTGAGGCAGACCCAGCAGTACACTCGTAGAACCGGGTAAACGAGGGGCAGGTGCAGGTGGTCGGTGAGATGCATTTCTGGCAGGTGCACTGAAAGCGAGCTGATTGACAGCGGCATTGTCAGAAATGTTTGCTGGTGGCTCTGCATGAGCAAATACTGCAGCAGTGGGAGCGTAAAGAGACCTAGAACCAGCAATTGCATTAGTAGGGGGCCGAATTGGTGATCTGCATCATGTGGAACTGGTGTGCATGCCATTCGGAGTTTGAAAATTAGATCTTTGTCTAGTGTTGACAAGGAAGACTGGTCAAATCCTGAACCAAATCCCCGCCATGGTCCAATAGAATAATATTTGCGGTTTGCCCGAAAGCCACACACGCACGGGGATTGGGTTGGGCCGAGCCGCGAGCCGCATTTGCTGGCTGTCTGTCTGTCTGTCTGTCTGCCTCCGTGTCCGAGTGTTGGTTGCAATTGTGTTTCGTTTCTTTGTCCATACAAAAATATTTGGTGTGGATATCATGACGTCACTGCCGCGTGCGTCCGCGGCGGCGGGGGCCTCGTCGTCATTGTCGGCCTCGTCGCCGCCGCCGCTTCTGTTCACGACGTTAACCTCAACAAATCCGTCGTCGTCGTCGACTTCCTCGTCGTCTTCCTCGTCCTCATCCCCTTCATTTTCCACGACTCCCCCTCCCCCTCGAATGCGATCCTCCGCGGCGAACGCTCCAATCGTCCCCGTGATCGCCGCCGCCGCCGCCACCTCCCCTCCGCGAATACCGCCGCCGTCACCGCCAACTTCGCCACCACCTCCACCACCACCAGCACCAGCGACACAGGAAGCGCCCAAACAGCCGCGACCGACCTGGCCGTCGGCATCGTCTCTTTGGTCATCGCTGCCGGCGACCCGACACCAGCAACCAGCAACACCGCAGCGCCAGAAGCCGCAGCCGCCTGTGGCGGCGGAGCTCTCGTACAAGCTGTTTCCGGCCTCCCTCACCGGCACCCGCCGGTCGTCCATCGTCCGCACCGTCTTTGCGTCCGCCGCCCTCGCCGAGGAAGAGCTCAAGCGCGCCGAAGCCGCGGGCGAGAACCGACCCAGCCTCAACCTCCTTACCACAACACCCTACAATACGTTCCGTTTCATCTTGCGCTTCGGTCCAGTCGTGAACTCCAAAGACGTCATCGTCGACGTCCTGGCCTGGAAGGATCCCCTTGTTTCTGGCATTTGCCTTGGTTCCTACGTTGTTCTCTGTGAGTTTATTTGTTTCTTTGCTGGACTTCAGCTAAGAATGCCCTCCGCACCCCCTCCTATCAATCGCACGACCAGGCCTGTACCCCACACTCGTCCTCATTCTTCCACAAATCGTCGTTATTGCATTCATCACTTTCAACTATCATTTGCGAAACTACCCCGTGCCACCGCAGGCTGGGGCGCCGGTTCCAGGCATGGCGGAAGTTGCAGTGCTCGCAGACGGCGCTACGGCGACCGATTCAGCGGAGCTGGAAACCCTATACTCGCGAATGTCTGGCCTCGCCAAGTCTCAGTACGCCAAAAACCTTCAGTTTCTGCAGAACCTGATGGGATCCTACTGCGACGTCTACGACCAGATCGAGGAGAACGCAGAGTACGTCGACTGGACGGACCCCGTCAAGACCAAGCAAACGCTCTACGCATCGCTTGTCGGCATCCCTGCGGCCCTGGCGGTGTACCAGCTCGTCCCGCTGAACTGGGCGATGCTCGTCGCCGGATCCGTCGTGTTTCTAAAGGGTACTCCCGTCTGGGACGCCGTCGTCGTTGGAATCCCGACAATGCTCCGTGACAAGTCGTACAGCTTGGTCGCCGCGGTCGTCCGCGCCATTCCCATCCCGGACGCCATCGGCGGCGTCGGAAGCACGTCGCCGATGCGACCGACGACGACGACGACGACGGCGGCGGCGGCGATCACGGCGGCGCAGGACGCGACGGCGACGGCCGAGATCTTTGAGAACCAGCGCTGGTGGGCGGGGCCGGGATGGACGCCGCACCTCCTTCAGGGCGAGCGCGATGCGTTCAGCGACGCGAGCGGGGCGGCGGTGGCGCGGCCGACGTCGGACGCCGAGCCGCCGGCGGGGCGCGGGCCCGGGTGGGCGTGGAGCGACGCGGCGTGGACGGTCGACTTTGCGTGGGCGCGGACCGACGCCGAGGGATGGGTTTACTCGGACCACCAGTGGGGCGCGCCGTCCGACCGGCAGGGCGTCGCCGCGCTGACGCGCCGCCGCCGGTGGGTGCGCAAAATGCAGCAAGTCGCGGCGGCCGGTGGTGGGGCAGCGGACGCGGAGGGGAGGGTGGGGAGCGGCGCCCCCGCGTCGTCTGCGGTGGCGGCGGATCGCCGCCGGTCCTGGGTGAGTGGAGCGTTGCGCCACCGGAGCACAGTGAGCGGGGGCGGCGGCGCGGCAGCAGCTGCCGTCGATTTGAAAGGAAAGAAAAAGGCCGAGTGAGTTTATTTGCGCTTGAGCGAGGCCCTTTTGGTGAGGATGCCCACTTTAGGTGGTTGCTCGCGCGTGGGATGTGTCTGTGGTGTGTGTGTGTGTGTGTGTGTCTGAGGGTGTTTGATTTCCACTGTTTGTTTATGCGAGGCCAAGCTGCAGCCAAACTGTGGATCTTACCCACCCCTCAGTATTTTTTCCTCTCCGTTCTTGACTGTTTGATTCTTCCTCTTCTCTCTCTCTCTCTCTCTCTCTCTCTCTCTCCTCTTGAGCGACGCGCCTAATTTGTAATGGTTGTTCAAAATACAGTCTGGAGCGGCTTTTGATCGCAGCCTCTAGTGAGTGAGTCGAGTGAGCGAAAGGAGTGAGTGATCCAGCGCAAGTCGAGGTTGAGCGAGGGCGCTACGCTAACTGGGGGGCAACTTCTTCCGCTTGTTGCTGACGACAGGGGGGGGGGGGGGGGGGGGGGCGGCGCGAGCGTGCCAAATTTTGGGGGCTGCTGCATCGTATGCCGAGGAGATACTGCAAGTTCTGCACGTCGTGCATGCGTATTACTGACATTTACATTTGAACATTTTTTGTAATATTTTTTCACATGAAACACATAAAATGGGGAAGTAGAAAGCATTTGGAAAGCGCTCAATCCAGCGCTCTCACGAAAAACAATCAAAAAACAAGAGAAAGCGCCTCTTCTTACAGTTGGGGGCGTTCCTCTCCACCCTTTTACTCATCGTGCATCATCATCATCCATCATGCCCAAGCAAAACGCCGCAAAACGCGCCAGACACGTGACTTGACGTGCTCTTGGCTGGTTCTCCTGTTGTGGCGGGCCCGTTGTCTCAATTCACAAACGCGTTGCTTGCACTCGACCCGCTTTATTGCTCCTGTCGCGCTGCTACGCATCACACGCGCACTCACCCTCTCTCTTTCTCTTTTTCTCTCCCAGCATCGGCGCATCTCTGCAATGCCGCCGTCCCTCGGATTCCCACCTCCTTCCCGTTGAGTCCCTCCCAATTGCTCGAACTTTCTTTGCAAGAATGCGGTCAACCCCGTCAACTTGACGTCACGTTGATGGCAACAAAAAAAAAAAAAAATAAGGAGTAGGATCGGGCCGAGGGTGGCGTTGAAGAGCTAAAACTAATCGTTTTTGGTGCCGCCGTCTCTCGCATACGCCGAAAAACGGAGGGATTTCCCGTGTTCTTAGGGGAACTGCGCTCAAGACCCACACTCAATCACCAAATGGCGCGCCACAAGCCGGGGTCAAAACCTGTCGTCGCTACCTGTTGACATTCGTCATTCCGTTGGTTGGTTAGGACGAAGCGCGTCGACACGTGTGTGTGTGTGTGTCCACCCGCATTACAGAAAAAGCAAAAAGGGCACACCTGGTCAAAAACGTTTTTTTTTGTTTGGGTCTCCGCGTCAGAACACGTGGCGCGACGACATTCTGCGTTCCTGGGTTGGAAGTGGAGCTGCAGATCGCGATCTTGCTGGGCTCTGTTTTTGCCTGCACGCACACACACACACACACACACACACTCTCTCTCTCTCTCTCTCTCTCTTCCAACACACAGTCAAGGAAAGCAGCCCCACTTAAAAAACAAAGGCCGACCCGCCCTCCAACTCTTCCTCGAATCACTCGCAACACACGCACACAGTCGCACCCTCACACACACACACACACACACACAAACACACTCTACCGTCGTCCCCGTCCTCCCTCTGTCACCTTCCATCATATGCAAGCCATCAACGCCGCCGTCGAGGCCTCCAACACCACCACCACCAACGCTGGTGGCACCCGCAAAAGACCGTGCTTCAGCGGCAGCGGCAGCCCCACGCCACCGCCGCCGTCGCTGTCACGGAGCTGCCGCCGCCGCACCAACCGCCGCTCCCCCGTCCACCATTACCACCACCACGACCATCACGACCACGACCGCAATCGCCACGAGACCATCACCTTCAAGACCGTCAAGACCGTCAAGACCGTCAAGGTCGTCCCGCACTCGTACTCGGAGTACGCCGTCGTCATGGACAGCATCGCGCGCGCCGCGGCGCTGCTGTCGTCTTCCTCTTCTTCGTCGTCTTCGTCGTCATCAACAACAACAACGTTGTCGTCGACGTCGTCGACGTTATCGTCGCCGCCGCCGCCCTCCCTGTCGTCGTCGCTGTCGTCGTCGCTGTCGTCGTCGCTGTCGTCGGCCGCGTCCTCCTCGCACGAGTCCTCGCACGGCCGCCGCGACGCCGCCACTTCTTCCTCCTCCTCCTCATCGCCCTCCGCCTCGCCCTTCATGTGGCTCAACGCCGCCGCCGCAGCCTCGCGCGTCAAGGACGACGACGACGACGACGATAACTATAACGATAACGACGACCACCCCGCCGACGACGACCCCGCCGTCGACGTGCCCGCCGTCTACGTGCCCGCGCCACTGCTCCTCGCCCCACGCATCGACCACGCATGCTACCCCCGGCGCGGGCGTCGCGGGCCTCGGCGTCGGCGGCGGCGGCGGTGTCGCGGACCTCGGCGCAGTGGCGGTGTGGCTTGCCGGGCAGGCTGAGGTGGCTGCGGCGGGCGCGACGGCGGCGGCGGCGGGGATGGAGGGGAGGGAGGTGGAGGGAGGGGGAGGCGGGGAAGATGAGGATATCGATGAGGCGGCGGCGGCCGGGCGAGGGCGTCGGCAGAGGCGGTGGTGGGGGGTGGTGCGGGAGCACGGCGGCGGCGGCGGCGGCGGCAGAACCGCCGCGGTCATCGCGGTCGCGGTCGCCGTTCAGCGACGCGTCGTTTGAAGGGGTCGAGGCGGACGAGTGGCGGGACGAAAACAACGAGCTCGCTAGCGACTGACTGGACTGGAACGCCCCTGAGATTTTTTGAGTTTTTTTTTTTTGGATGGACGGTTTGTCTGTCTGTCTGTCTGTCTGTCTGACTGCTCTCTGTCTCTCTCTTTCCGTCCTTCTTTTGTGTAAATATTTAAATTTGGAGAGAAACGATTTTGTCTCTTTTGTTTTGGTTTTTGGCAAAAGAAAACAATAAAATCAACAACGACGACAACAAAACAGAAGGAAGAAAAGAAAAGAAAAAAAAACAAAACAAAACAAAACAAAACAAACAAAAAAATGGGAGAAATCACAGCGTCTCGTCACAGCGTCTCGCCCCTGGCCACGACGCGGTCGTACAGCGGCTTCGGCACCACAAACAGCCCGCGCGCCTCGGCGTACTTGACGGCGCCCGGCGCCGCCCACCGCGCGCCGACGTCGTCGCCCGTCCCAGACCGCGCCGCGAGTGCTCCATCGCCACTACCACGAAGCGCGAGCGGGCACGCGTCGTTGTTGTCCTTGCTGTTGCTGTCGTCGCCTACAGTGTTCGCCGCCGCCGCAGCCGGCTCGACGCCGCGCGCTTCTGCGCGGAGGTACACCTTGCGCCCTTGCACGCCGTCGAGCCACACGACGATGGCGACGGTGGTCGACGCCGGCAACGGCGTTCTGTAGTCGATGGTGAGGTTTGCGGTGAAGCCCGAGTAGCGACCGCCGGCCTTGGTTTTTTTGTGTGTATGTGTGTGTGTGTTGTGTGTGTGTGTTTGTGTTAGGTTTTTTTTTTTGTGAGAGGAGCGGGATGAGGAAAGCATATCAATCGATGATCATCCCATTCCCATCTCCATCGATCCCCCCTTCCTGTGAATGTAATAACAAAATAAATAAGCGTCAAGTATTTAACTCACGTTGAGGAGGAAGAGCGTGCCGAAAAAGTCGTCAAAGAGCGCGCCGATCAGGCCGCCGTGCACGATGCCTGATTGAGAGCGAGATTGAAGTGACGATGATTTTGTTTGGTTTTTTTTGTGGTTTTTTGTTACGATTTTTGTGTTTTTGGTTTGTTTTTTGATTGTTTTTTGATTTTCGTTTTTTGTTTTGTTTTGTTTTGGTGAATTTGATTGATTTTAGCTTCGGCCCCCGATTTGTCCACGGATCCAGAAAATAGAGGGAGACGGAGAGAGAGAAAAAGAAGCGAGAGAACAACCCACCGGCGTGCCCGCACATGAGCTCCCCCAGCCGCACCACCTTGACCAGCACCCGCTCGCTCGCGTCGTACACCGCAAACGCGTACTCGATCCGCCCCGCGCCGTACAGCCCGTCCCCGCGCAGCAGGTGCGCGCGGTACCGCTCCAAGTCTTCCTCTTCGTCCTCCCGGTCTTCTTTGGCGTCATCCTCTTCGTCGTCGTCGTCGTCGTCGTCGTCCCGCAGGGCAAACCCGCCGAGAAGCAGGTCGTGCGAGGTGGAGGAGGAGGAGGAGGAGGAGGAAGACGAGGATTGGGCGGCGACGCTGTCCGCCAACGCAGTCATCCGCGGCCGGAACGGGATGCGCGTGAGCGGCGCCGGCGGCGGCGGCGCCGACGCGTCCGCGGCGCCGCCGGTGCTCTTCTTCTTCTTGTTCTTTTTGGTCGCCCCGACCAGGTGCCGCACGTACGGGATCGCTTCGATCGCCGCGCGCACTGAGGCCGCGGGCGCGTACGCCGTTGTTGTTGCGGGTGGCGCCGCCGCCGAGTGGGCGTGGTGGTGGTGATGTCGCCGCCACCGCCGCAGCCGCCACCGGCCGTGCACGGCGACCGCCGTCGCCACCGCCGCCGCGGCTGTGACGGCGGCGGCCGCGGCGGGGACCAGGCTGGCTTTCAGGAGGCGAAGGACGGTGGTGGTGGTGCTGCTGCGGCTGCCGGCGGCTACAGTGGTGGCGGACATGATGGCGGCCGTAGCGGCGGCGGCGGCGGCGGCGGCGGCGGCGGTGGCGGTGGCGGTGGCGGTGACGGTGACGGCCGACGTCGACGTCCCCGTCGACGCCGTGCTGGGCGACGACGTCGTCGTCGACGACGGCGGCAACGTGGGAGCAGTGGTGGAGCCAGCCATTTTTTTCTTTTTTGTTCGAACTTTTGTTTTTTGTTTGTTTTTTTTTTTTTTTCTTCTTTCTTTTCTCTTTTCCTTATCTCACCTCACTGCTTTCCTATTTTCCTTTTGAAAAATTGAGGCCAAAAAAAAGAAGAAAAAAAAGCAGAGGCGGGATTTCGGGAAAACTTTTTTGTTTCTTTTTTTTTCTGCCGTTATAAGGCCTTATTTATTAATATTTATTTATTTTTTATTTTTTTTGTTCCATGTCTACATTGTCGCCTTTCGAGTTGTTGGCCGCCGGGTTTTGCCGAGGAGCCGGGGGACGAACACGCTCACACACGCAGGTTCTTCACGAGCCAAATTGAAACGAGTCCAACGGGCCGACACGACAGCAAACCCAGACTCGCCCAACACTGCAGTTTACTACTCATTGTTCTCCTTTTTGTTTTTTCATCCACCCGCACATTCCCTTGTTTTGCTCAAAGTGATCGAGAGAGTGGGGAGCCAGTTGAGTGAGGATGAACGAAACAGGATGAGCGAAACAGGAACAGAGAGAGAGAGAGAGAGAGAGAGAGAGAGAGGGAGATTACCAAGAGTGAAAATGAGACCGGTGAATAAGTGAATGGTTTGACATTTTGATGTTTGCAGCAATAGGCATGAGAGGGGGGCGTCATTAAATGATCACGAAGCAAAAGCAAACGAGGGTTGGTTTCGCGCAGGAGAAAAGAGCGCACAAGATTTACGAAAAAAAGAGGGACGGGCGCAGCCCAACTTCCCGCCTGTTTTTTTGCATCCGCCATTTTTACAATCGCGTCAAGAAAGGAAAAGGAAAACAAAAGCGCACCACCCCCCCCTTTTTGTAATTTCATACCGCCTCAAACTTGATGCACAGCAAGCTCTCGTTCAACCGCTTCGACTTGATGACGTAGTGGAAGGGCTGGCCGTCCAGGTACGGCAGTATGCCAAAGCTAAACCCGCCCACCGTCACCTGGAACGTGTTGAAATCCACAAACGGCGAAAACAGCTCCAAGTTGTACACCAGCCCCGGACCGCCCACCCGCGTCGCGGACCGCACTGAAGCGGAGGAGAGGTGCCGTCGCCGGTCGGTCACGCTGGTCGTGTCGTGGGACGGGGAGGGTAAGGGAGTCGGTGGAGGGGTGGGTGGCGACGACGATGAGAAGGAGGAGGTGGTGGATGTGGAGGTGGACGGCGGCGGCGGTGGTGCGAGAAGCAGCGCGTGGTCTTCGGTCAGCTCCGTGCCGTCCTCCGCGCACGCTCGCCCCCATTCCCAAGGGCCGAGAAGCGCGTCCGCGCGGGACGACGAAGCCTGCGTGTCCTTTTTTTCGTGCTTGGCGTCGTCGTCGTCGCCGTCGCCGCCGTGGCTCTTCTGCGGCAGCGGCGGGGCAGGCACGACGCACACCGTGTTGACGGTGCACAGCGCGACGGTGCACAGCCACGGCGTCGCGGCGTGCACGTCCGACGTGAACGTGGGCTCAAAGAGAGGGGCCACCTGCAGCGGCAGCCACAGCAGGTTCGGCGAGCGCAGCGGCCGCGCGAAAAAGTTGCCAAAGAGGATGTCGTCGGCGGTGTGCTCCTGTGGGTTGTGATGTGTTTGTGTGAGTGAGTGTGTGTTGAGAGAGAGAGAGAGAGAGTGTGTGTGTGTGTGTATGTGTGTTGAGAGCGTGGTCGTGGTGCCAGCGTCGGACCGTATGTGTGAGCGTGTGTGGGTGTTTTGCATGTCTTCAGATTGATTGCGTAATCAAGGGCAGCCACCGCATTTTACCTGCTTAAAAACGCACTGCAGCTGGATGGAAAACAGCCGCCGCCTGCTCGTCGCCGCCCCCCGCCGCCTTCTTCTTATTACCGCCACCGCCAGCAACCGTATCACGACCGTCGCTGCCGAAACCGTCGCCGTTGTCGCCAAAGTACGGGCACGAGCGCACGGGCGGCGCGCCGTCGGGCGGGCCGCCGACGCCGTCAAAGTTCTTGATGCGCACCGCCACCCGGCACGCGATGCGGTCCGTCTCGACGAAAGCTGGCTGCCCGTCGTCGTTCACGCGCACCGCCTGGTCGCACCGATCGACCGTGGCGCCCACCGTCACCCGCGTGCGCAGAGTTGCTGCTGCTGGCGGTGCCGGTGGTGCCGGTGGCGGCGGCGTGGGGGTGGGGGTGTTGTTGTGGGCAAAGACGCTGAAGCTGCCGTTGCGGCTGCCGCTGCTGCTGCTGCTGCTGATGCTGGTGCGGAGAGGGGCGGCTGCGGGTGTCGCTGTGGCTGCGGCGGCGGCCAGATCGTCGTCGTCGTCGGCGACGTGGTGGGGGGTGGCGGACAAGGCGGCGGGCAAGGCGGGCGACGAGGTGCGGGAGGGGAGTGTTGCTTCGAGATGAGCGTGAGCGCGAGACGGAGCGGGAGCGGGCCGAGGACGCCGAGGACGGCAGAAGCCACGAGAGCATGAATGTGTGCGGTCGGTCAGAGGGAACCAGGAGAAAAAGAAAAAGAGAAAAAAAAAGAAAAAAAAAACAAAAACAAAAGAAAGAAATGAAAGCAACAATTTTTTTCTTCTTTTTTCATTTTGCTTTTATTATTCATCCCAACAAGAGACAGGGCAGACAGAGACTGAGAGGAGACAAGGAGGTGCGTGTGGACTACCACCATACAATCGGGACAATCGGGAGGCTGTGGACGGCTGTTCTCGTCCCTGCCAGCGGCGCGGTGTGCTAAGCAGCGCAGAAGGCATGCAGATACACCGCCAGCTGGTATTCACGTCGACCAAATCTTCGACGGTGCCCACGGATACCAGCCCAGATTGAGATCGACACCCCACCAGTCGTCATGCTCCTGGTCGGTGCAGGTGGCAGCTGCAGCCAAATGTCATTATCCTCACCTGCAACGGCAGCAGCAGCACTCCGCTGGCAAACGAGGTTGTACTGGGCGTTGGTCCTATGTGGCGATCGATGATTGGAGGGTAGGATGTGGCAAACACCAAATTCGCCAATGGACCGTCATAAGAGATAGGGACAACGTAAAAATGGAGAGAGCAGCTCAGCAGCGGTTTTGCCGGTATCAGAGAACTGTGAGACTATACTCACTCCTTTGACCCTGGGATCTGGGCCCTAGAGTGAGGGAAAGCAAATAATAGGCTAAAACAACTTTATTGGGCTGTTGTCTTGGGGGTGTTTCAACCCTATTACTTGCCTAGTCCACGAAGTATCCCTACTGATCTGTCTAACAGGGGTCTCAAACACAAAGAATGAACACTCAGAGGGACAATCCTCTAAGGGATCGGTGCTGGAGCACCGATTACTTGCGTGGCCGCGGGCCGATGCGAGGGGAAACAGAAGGGCACTCCCGAGGGCGCAACACAACTGCTGAATAAAGAGAGAGAAGAGGCCTAATCTCAAACACAACAGGAGCAGTTAATAGCGACAGGACGGACAGGGCGCGACCTAGCACCCCTTGTCGCAGACGGTGCTGCAGGAGCCCTCGTTGTCGCCAGCAATGGGGGGGAGTGAGAGAAGGGAGTCGACTATGTAGGGGTTGGAAGGTCGCCAGCAGGGAACTCGCACGCGGAAACACCTGCAATCGTACACGCACCCCACCGGGCTGCGTCGGCACAATCTCTCGACCAACAGGCTTTATCACATCTCACTCTCACAGCAATAGGACCAAGGCAGACACCCGTAGATCAAACTCTCAGGTGTCGGGGGCTGCACCGAGTGCAGCCACCAGCACCCTCGCAGGGACGGGAAGGTTGGGGACGACGACACCGTCGTCGTCGCCACCACCACCACTGTCGTCGCAGCGGGCGAGTGCCTGTGATCCTCACTCCAACACAGAGCTGGCAATGTCACACAGTCACTGGTGGGGCCAGCTGCATTCCCCACCCACGGCCCCTTAAGAGGATCCCCACGAAGGGACCATGTACACACCCAGGTGTGTATCATCTCTCACTACCCTCACCTTCGTGAGCCAGATGGATTTGAAGGGACTCTGTATTGGTGCCAAAGGACAGAAATAAGATTGGAGAAAAAAGGAAAAAGCGAAATGGCCCAAAAGCAGAGAGAGAGAAAATTGACAAGTCAACCCCCCTGACTTGGAGCATCCACCACAAATGCTCCAAGTCCCCCAACCCTCCGCGTGTATGTACAAGTGCCGAAAATAAATAATAAATTAGGCGGGCTTGGGGGTACAGCCTGTCAGGCACCCCATCCCTAGGCAGTCAGGCAGTCTCTGTTAGTCACCGAAAAAGAAAATATGTTGAGAAAACCCTGGTGCAACGGAAACTGTTAAGACGAAAGTAGTAAAAGCAGGCCCAATAATAAAGACAGGTTAGCTGCAAATACACTTTGATAACGCCTTGGAAACTAAAGAACTGGGAGCAATAATAGGGTCCCGATCCTTGCGGTTTTATGACAGGTACGCTTGTTTTTGCGAATAAAATCCCCAACTTCGCCGAAATAACCATACTTATCACCACAGGAATGTACTACATAGGTATCCCTGACGAGGTGGGGAAGAGGAATGTCGAAGGAAAACGGGGAACCTGATAAGGTACGGACCCCCTCCGTCATAACATTGTTCCACTCTTCGTGACCTGGGACAAACCAACAACTGCCACCTTTGTCCGACAAGCGCTTAACCCTTTGGCGGTCATCGTACTGCCAGCGGCACGATGGCTGACTTTTCCGCCATTACAATTAGAAGAACTTCTCCAAAACGAAACGAATCCTCGTGAAACTTTGATATGTTGTAGTCCTACCAATTCTGCAAATGCGGTCCAAATTAGCTTGCTCCTTTTGTTAGTGAAAAAATGCGTCAAACCAACGAAAGAGTGTGCCATATACGGCACAGTGCCACTGATCACAACCTGCCTGCTCACTGTGTCCGTGTGCCACAAAAAGAGCGATCCAGCAACGTCGCCCTGATTCCCAATCGCGATTTTTAGCATAGAGGTGGATCCAGCATGCACGCATCTGTGGACACCTCATTTGTTTGAATCCGTTCATTGATCAGCTAACGCCAATCTGCCATGGAACTAAACTTCCGAAAAGATGGCTGATGAAAACACACCCCAAGCTACACCAAAACTGCCAAAGAAGCCTGGAAGAAACACAAAGCCAAATTGGGAGATCCATTAAATCAACTCTGGACACTCCAAGAAATTGCTGGCTGGTCTACTTTGAAAGAATTGAAATCTTGGGCTGGTAATATCTGTTCTTAATCCAAAAACTTGCAACTGGATCTGCTGCAAGTGCTGAAAACAGAACTTTGATGTGTGAAAAGTGGTTGCTTTTCCATTGGAATCTGCTGTTGGGGGGGTGCTGGGTTCCGCTGGAGGTGGACAGATAACTTCAGCATTGATTCAACTGGCAAATTCTGGGGCACAACTTGGCTCCACTGGTGCTTCTTGCTCTGGAAGTGCTCTCTTGGCTGATGAGAGCTCTGATGGACCTCGTCCTCTTGAGATGATTGATGACATTGTGATTGTCAATGCTGAGCAGTTTGAAAGAGACATAGGTGCACTCCTTGCAGAGGGTGAGCAGTGTACAACCAACCCAGCTGAGTGGGTTGAATCGGTGACAAATGCACAGACATTGCATCCATGCCATCATGCACATGAGACTGAAACACTGTCAAAAACTGTTCGGATCTCAGCCAAACAAGCTGCACAGTTTACTCCAAAGGATGCATTTGATTTTGTTTGGAACGAAGAAGTTCAGAATTTGATTGTGCTTCATACAAACATGAACTGCATCCCCAAAGAATGGAATGTCTGAAGAGAAAGGAGATGGAGCTGGCTCAATTGGATTGTGCTCAATTGTCTGCATAAGAACTCAATCGTGAGACTGATGAAGAAGCAGGCTCTGAAGCTGCTGAAGGTGGTGATGGGCCACGTGCTGTGAATGCTCAAGTAGCTACTGGTGGTACTGGTGCACTGGCCCCTTGTACCACACAGGCTCAAGCAGGCAAAATCACCCTGGGCTATCACATTCCAGTTCACTACTATGGTAGTGAATTCTTTATTTACATTGGAGGATGCACCTCCTGGAACATTGTTGGAGCGTGTTTGATGCCAAAGTTGCCCTGCAAATCCAGGACAGTGACCCTGGTTTCTGAGGTCGATGCCCATTGCTCAGGGTGGAGGGGCGTGGTACCTGATGTCATGGTCATCGATGCTGAATGGTGTGAATCGAGCCCTCTGTCGTTTACAGCTGCTGGAAGTGTGCATATCCTCAGGGTACATGTTTGACATGTCTTGCTCTTCTGACGCAATCAAACGTTCAGAATGGGGAAGGTGCATTGTGTTGGGAGGGAAGCACTGATGAGCAGGAGTTTTTGGGGGGCTTGACGAGGATGAGCTTGAGCCGAGAGAGGAAATTGTGAGACTGTGCTCTCCAACTCCTCACCAAGGGCTATAGGTGGAAACTAGAGCATGGACCTAAATACCAACCCTGACTAATGAAAAGGGGCAAAAGGAGGGTGTCTAGGGGCACTAGACAGGAAAGTGTATTAGGAGTCTTAAAAAGCCCAAGAAACACAAAAAAATCTCTAACACAAAAGAGGGGTTTCTCACACCAAAGTATGAAACAAACACAATCACAAAAGAAAGCATAATCCTCTGGTGCAAGACACAGAAGGGTTTCATCTGGGGCACAAGGCCAAAGCCAAGTTAGACCAGAGACAGAACCGACTGAATCAGTAAGGGGAGTGACAAGTGTGAGGACGACAGGCTGTTGAGCCTGCGACCTCAAATAAAAAGAGTATACCCCGCTTTTTTAACTGATAACTTGTGAGGATTATCAATTTGACTTGACCAAACAACGTTTCACAAAGTGACGTAACACGGCTGGACCCCATTTCTTATTATTTTCATGGGTTATTATTGTCCCTGCAAGCCGAACCACTGAGATTTGGACTGTCTCTTAGCCGCGGCCATGTATATTATTCATGTTATTATTACGCACTAAGTTGCAGGCCGAATGGCTCAGGCTGCTCTGCACTACTGGCCAGAGGCCCTCTAGCTCAGTGGTGTAGAGCGCTCCCTTCAATGGGAAAGGTGCTAAGTTCGAGACATGCTGGCAGTCACTGACTGAATGATGCAGAAATGCTAAGTTCTGCACAATGACTAAGCCTTGCCCCCCTCACTTTTGGAAATGGATTAGGATGATGTGCTTAAGTGGGTAGAAGTACAGAGTCCAGGTGTACACAGAGCTAACACAGAGCTGCTACATAAGCTACCATGATGAAAGGCCTCATGAAAGGGTATGAGATCATAGGGTTTTTTCTCCTTTCTTTATTGATGATTTTTACTTATTTTTTCAATTAGTAGTTTATCCTGTTTTTCCTGTTTTTACTGTTTTATCTTTTATTTATTTGTTTGTTTATTGTCTCTGTGTGTGTCTCTCTTTTCTTTTGTGGCTGTGAGTGACTGTCTTCCTCTTTGCACCAACCAGCTCTCTCCATCTCCTCCATCTTTCTTGGCAGCTGATGCCAAGAAATGCTCCATGATTTTCTGAGCTGTCTTCCTTGTTTGATGGCTCAGCCCCATTGTTTGGTGACTCACTCCTCCTCTCTCTTCTTTGTTGTTTTATTTATTGTTTTGTTCTTTTGTATATGTTTTCCCCTCTTTTCCCTTCCTTCTTCCTTCACCCTGCTGATTCCAACCCTCTCCTATTTAAGCAGCCCACCCCCCATTCTTGTTGCCCCTTAGAACCTGTACCTGAAGTCTTCTTGCCTGCCCTTATTCCTTCTCTGACTGTGTGTATGAGCTGGGGGTGGCAGTCCCCTGGTGTGTGACAGGAGAATTGGTTCTCTTGGCCATTTATGGCAGTGTGCTGGGTTCAAGTCCCAGTGCACCTCACCATTCTGCACATACTGTTTAGGCTGGTCTGGGGTAGGAGCTACTTGATGATGGACGGTGGGAGGGTAAAACTGTGGTAGTGCCTCGCCGGTTCCTGTCAATACATCACTTCAAATCCAGGTCTCTCAAGGTGATATGAATGAGTTGGCTGGTCAGGTATTATGTGGTGGTATGGTCTCTCTGGTATTCCTCCCTGTCCCTGGTGATGGTTCCTTTGGCCTTTGGTGGGCCTGGTTCACTGGGTTCAGACCCTCTTCCTTTCATGCTAATACCTGTGGTTGTCTTTGGTGTCTTCCTTGTGTGTGGGAGTGGGTATTGACCTTCCTTGCTTCTAAGACAGGTTATTCTCTCTCGCCTGGTGAGGCAGAGGTCTGTCTCCTGGTAGGATGGAGCAAGAAGAGTCCCACTGTCTCCCACCCTGGTTGCACCCTCTTCCTTGGATTGAGTTGGAACACTCTCCTTGGAGTGAGACAAGTTGTGTCTGGTTCTGTTAAGTGGAAAACAGTTCTGATTTGGTTCAACAGGCACCTCTGCACACTAACTGTTCCTTGTGTCTGCCCTTTGTCTCTCCAACCCCCTCCAACTCAGGGTTTGACTTGTTGTTTATTTCTTTTGTTGTTTCTTTTGATGGGTTGTAGTGGCTTGCCACTCCCCTTACCGATTCAGTCGGTCTTACCGATCAAGTCGGTTCTGTCTCTGGTCTAACTTGGCTTTGGCCTTGTGCCCCAGATGAAACCATTCTGTGTCTTGCACCAGAGGATTATGCTTTCTTTTGTGATTGTGTCTGTTTCATGCTTTGGTGTGAGAAACCCCTCTTTTGTGTTAGAGATTTATTTGTGTTTTTCTTGGGCTTTTTAAGACTCCAAATACACTTTCCTGTCTAGTGCCCCTAGACACCCTCCTTTTGCCCCTTTTCATTAGTCAGGATTGGTATTTAGGTCCATGCTCTAGTTTCCACCTATAGCCCTAGGTGAGGAGTTAGAGAGCACAGTCTCACAGGGGGGGGGCTTCCTAACTTTATTGAGAACAAGGAGTCTCATAAAGTGGGTGGCTCTTTTTCTTTTTGAACTGCCTCATAGTGCCACAATTTGTCTTGTGTGGCATAACTTCAAAGCCTTTCTTGCTCAGTGGCTTTGAAACGGAGTTCCGCACTGCGCTCTGTCGGTATCGGACCTCAGTTCGATCCACCCTGCGGATTCCAACATGATGAATACAGTCAGAAAGAACTTGTGTTTTTTACACAGCTCAATAAAGGTTCGAACTCCGAACCTCCGATCTTCAAGGAAGTACTCACAAATGGTTGTGTTGTGCAGTTGGTTAATGCACGGACCAAACACTCGGATGGAGCAGGTTCGATTCCTGCCCCGTTCCGGAATATTTCCGCTTCTGAATAAAGGAAAATATTTTCTTTATTTGTTTCCTTTTCTTAAAAGAAAAAGAAAGAAAGAAAACAAATCTTTTCCTTTTCACAAAGATGCCTGACGCCGTCGTCAACACCCGCGATCGTGCCGCTGCTGCCACCGCTGCCGCTGCTGCGGCCAACAGCTCCCATGGTAACCAGTCCCAGCAAGTCGCTGCTGGACCTGATCGCCCCGTCGCTCAACAGCGAGGACCTGGACGGTACACGCCACCCCATCGGTATGCTTAATCTCACTTTGCGATGTCGTAGTGACCTACTTCGCCTTACAGCCGTGATCGAGGTCGTGATCCCCAACCTCGTCCACGATCTACGCTCAGCTACCACAACTACACCCAGGAGTTTCCACCCCTGCCTAGACCTGCCCAAGGATGGAATGCTGCTGGATCTGCTGGCGCCGACTCCGTCGACGCCCTTCCGCCGCCGCCCCAAGGTCCGGTCCCTGCATGGGTCCCGACTGCTGATGCTGCGACGGCCCAAACTATTCGTACCTCTGCACGATTATCTCATGGTCTCTCGAACTCACAAGCTGGTTCTGGAACCACATCAAGGCCTGCATCCCGCACGGCATCTGATGCCGGCTCTTCTTCGACTTCTCGTGCTGGGTCCCGTGCCTCCCGATCGGCCCCTCAAGCCGTTTCACACGCTGGATCCAACCAAGCGCCCTTGGAGACGCCCTCTCGTGCACCCTCAGTTACTGCAAGCAACGATGGGAGCACCTCTGGTTCTCAACGACGTGCTCCAATTGAACTCTCGACGGTCCGCGGAGTCAATGCATCGCTAGCCCACTTCCCCCGAATGCTCACGCAGCGGGATCTATCCTCAGCTCGCGATGTTAATGGTAGACCGATCGGTCGGAATTTTGCCAACAAGTGGTTGTATAATTACAACCGCATCAATCAAGATGTTCGCCAACATGCTACACTCATCGCTTCAATGGACACACTGGGACACCGCGATGAGATTATCGACCGCCTTATCAATCATGTCGCTCCCCGACCCACTCGCCATTTCCCCCCTCGCACCCAGCGTACTACCCCTCGTGGTGCCGGAGGACGCAAGGGACGGAAGCGTGAAGTGACAGTCGACACCATGGACGTCGACAATGAGGCCAATTCCGCCACCACTGTCAGGGCTGCCCGACCTGCTGATGCGACTGCTGACACCACTGCTGATGCTGCCCACCCTGCTGCGCAGAATGCCACTGCACAAGCTGCTGGATCTTCTGTCGTCACTGTTAATGCAGTGACGATTCCCGCTGCGCCTGCCGTTCCACCTGCATCATTCAACCCTGCCGCTGCCTTCATCGATAGCCTCTCTCTTGAGGCCTTCTCCATGTTTGTTGCTGCAATCGGGCGCACACCATATCATGCTCCGCCTACCCCGTCGACTGCTGATGCTGCTGCGTCCCTCGCTCTGTTGTCCAACTTGCCTGAGAAGAAGGTTACAACATCTGAAGTATCTGCACTTGCAGCTGCTCTCACTCCTGCTGCCACACCTGCCCACACCATGGCTGCGACCCCTGACGGTGACCAAGCAGAAGATCAGGCTCTCCCCCCACCAGAGTCCCCAGATTCCGCCGCTGTCAACCTCACTGCCACATCAGATGATGACTCCGACCCCTCCGTTGATTCTAATGACGCTGAGTCCACTACGTCCCGAGATCTCCTTCAATACTTTGAAGAAGAATTCTCCCGCGACTTGCCTGCCGCTTGACTGCCGCGCGCAACTGTGTTTTATATTTTAATCACACTTTTATTGTATCCTTACTCATTTTGTTACAATATCCTTACGTGTTATGTTCGTATTTTTAGAAGCTGCACTCAGTGCGTTTTCCGCGTTTTCCCATTGACTTAGATTATCAATATATTTGCAATTGTCACCTTCCGATTAGGGAAGTATTATACACTGCGAAAAATAGCGGAATTCCGTGATGGTGTCTTTCAGTGCTCAGCATAATTTATTGCATTGTCCCTCGCCATCCTGTTGGGTTCCACTAATGTTCTATTTATGCTGTGCTCAAAAGTCCGCTCAGCGAATTCCGCAGAAACAACGGAATTCTGTGGTGGTGTCTATAGGTGTTTGGCATAATTTCATTACCTTTCACCTCCCACACCCCGCAGAGTTCCGCCCAACGGAATTCCCCCTCTACACACCCATCTCCTGACAAAATAGTGTCTGCCCCACGAGTTTGGATTGTTTCCATTACTCACAAGGTGCCACTTTGATCACACTCTGGTGTCTCTCTCGTGTTCCATGTCTCTCCCTGTCTCTCCTGTTAGGGGCGGGGTTTGAAACAACAAAATCAGGCAATTGCAATTGTCTGACCCTCACTATGAGCTTCTTGATATGAGCGTATTTGGTGAAATATTGCGTAAAAATAATGGAAAAATACGCAAAACATATCTCTATTTATTACAACATAAAGAGTAAAATATTTTTGAAAGCATCTTCACAAAACTTGCTTTTGAAAAACCCAACGATGTCCTCCTCGTCCCCGACTCCGCCTTCAAACCCGACTGCGGCCTCAACTGATGCCTCGACAGGTCATGGCTTCCTGCGCTCCAAAGTCTCGACTGTTACACGGCCTGACCCGCCCAAGGTTGCCCCTCGTGCCCCCATTGACATCTCTGCTGCAGCTGGAGCAAAGATGGCTGCCGCCCAGGCTTCACGCCCTGGCCCCTCTGTTGTCGCTGGTGGGCCTTTCAGTACGAGTACAGCTGCCACCAATCGTTTTGCAGAGACCCTTCGGTCCTCACCTGAGTCCGTGCAACAAGTTGCTCCTGCTGGTGCTTCTGTTATGGGCCGCAGCACGCACAACTTTCGTTCGACCCCTGCCCGCTCAGGCTATGCTCCGTCGGCCTTGCTGCCTGGACTTGAAGCACCCACCAAGAAGAATCCTTCTGGTATCCCAGTCTCCATCCTTGCTGCAATGCGCACAACCGAGCCTGAGGAACTCAAGTCTGACGAACCTCACCCTCTGTCTACCCTCATGGCAGAGACTAAGATTTCGCCTTCCCGGTCTGACGATCGTCCTCTCTCCGGCACCAACATGTCCTATGTTGATAATCTTCTCGAGTGGGACCCTGCTCAACCTGACGACTCCGACAGTAAGATAACTCAGCTGTGGAGAGTAGTCACCTGACGCTAAAGAAGGAACCTCCCTCTGACAACCGCAAAGGCAAAGGGCCTGCTCCACCTGCTCCCCCTGCTGGTTCTGGCTCTGGTGCTCCTGCTGACGCTGGCAAGCCCAACGACGGTCTTCGCCCCCCTGATGGTGGCGACCCTTACCGTGGCGACCCATTTGGAGATCCTTCTGGCATACCGCCCTTTGGTTTCTTCCGGCTGGGTACCCATCTCTTTGTTTTCACACCGCACTCACTTGATCCTGAGGCTACTGGACAAGGATTCCTCGCTCTGGTGGAGATTAACCCAGATGATGAAATGGCTTCTAACTGCTTTGACGTCGAGCTTGATTCGTTGCCCTATCACGCTCTTCTGCGATGGTACAACACTGACCTTGGCGGTACCTTCCCTCCTTGGACTCCTTTCTGGGCTGCCTCTATCCTTCGGCATTTAACGATGGACTATAATCAGGCTCCCAACCTCACTTTGCATTCCCAAGGTCGAGAGATTCGCAGACACAGCCTTGCATTGGATGTTGCCTGGCCTACCTCGGTCCACATTGCTTTGCGAATTCATCCTGAGTACACAAGGCGCTCTGTTCCTGCGCCTCATGCGTATTTTCGACTGGACTGGCCTGCTCTGGACTTCGACTTCCTGAATGGCCTGTTTGTCGTCAACAATAGTGTATTTCCCCCTCATTCACCTGGGGAAGCTCTTATACTCCAGCGTGCCCGTCTTCCCCCCTCGTTCGGACAACTCTGTGGAACAGCTTCCATGGACGATGGATATCCTGCTCGCACCTGGTGGTATTACCTCCCCCACCAACCGGTTTGTCTTTGTTACGCCGCGCCGCAGATTCACATCTGCCCCGCCGCTACCGTCTGCTTCGGCTAGTACGGTCTTACCGAGTCAGTCGGTTCCAGCTAGAGGTGCTCCCTCTAGCAACTCCGTTGGGCCTCCCGCGGATTGACTCCTCCCACTGGCCTGTTCGCTCCTCTGCAGAGTGCTCCGCCCACTGGGACAAGCTTTGCTCAAACGTCTTGGACTCCTGCTCCAGTTGCACCTGTGCGTTTGGCCAACCGTTCTTCTCGCGACTCCCGACGGCCCTCTCGAAGAGAAACCTCTGCCATTCCTGACGATGAGCTTCCAACGACTGGCCGTAACCCTCGTTTTGCGACTGATGAAGTGAAGGCATTTCGCCATGCAAATGCCATCCCCCGCTCAAGGCTTCGCATCCACAGAACAACATCCCTGAGATTCTCAGCTTTCGGATGGCGCTGATTAAGGCCTACACTAATCTTGTTGCTGAAACAGTTGGTGAT
>JAIVFJ010000532.1:0-27178 GCA_025765615.1 Zopfochytrium polystomum
TTTTTTTTTTGCATTCGCGCTTTCTTCACAGCTTGCCCGTCTCCCTCGCGACGGCGCCGCCAAACGTCGTCTTGTTTGTTCTCTGCAGGACCATTCTGAAGCGCGGCTCGCCGCGGCGGACTTTCGCGACGGCCTCGTTGACGTCCTCCATCTCCATGACCTCGACCCACGGCCTGACGCCGTGCTCTGCGGCGAAGCGCAACGTCTCCTGGACCTCCGCGACGCTGCCGACGACCGACCCCCTCGATGGCGCGCGCGGCCGACACGAGCGCGGAGGGGGACGCGGCGATGCGGCGCTCGGGCATGGCCAAGAACACGACGCGGCCCGTCGCGGGCTTGACCAGCGACAGCAGCCGGTCGACGGCGTCGTCGCCCGACACGTCGGCCGTCACCAGCAGCAGGTCCAGCGCGCCGCGCAGCCGCCGCCGGTCCGCCGCGTCCGCTAGCACGCAAAAGTCGGTCGCGCCCAGCTGCGACAGCGCCAGCGCGCGCTTGGAGGGCGTCGACGAGGATCGCGACGACAGAGTGCGGTGCGGTGGAAGAGCCGCGGAGGGGCAGCATCTTGGCGGCGAACTGCAGCGCGAGGTGGCCGAGGCCGCCGATGCCGGCGACGCCGACGGCGCGCGGGGTCGGGGTGGTGGGGGGGTGGCAGGAGGATGGCTTTGCGGAGCGGAGCAAAGACGGTGACGCCGGCGCAGAGGAGGGGCGCGGCCTGGGCGGGGTCGAGCTGGGGCGGGATGGGGAAGGCCCAACGGGAGTGGACGCGCACGTGCGAGGCGTATCCGCCGTGGGTGCGGGCGGCGTCGGACTTGTCCCGACGGCCGGTGCGCGGGTCGGCGACGTGGGCGTCGTTGTAGGTCCAGACCTTTTGCGCGCAGTGGTTGTCGAGGCCGGCGACGCAGAGGTCACACGTCTGACACGAGTGCACGAGCGTGCCGACGCCGACGAGCGTGCCGGGCGCGGAGAGCGAGGCGGGCACGCTGGCGCCGGCGCGGACGACCTTGATGGAGTGTGGTGGTGTGATGTGTGTGGAGGATGGAGTGAGGGTGTGAGGGTGCGAGTGCGCGAGAGAGAGGCGGGACAGACAGACAGACACGCACCTTGCCCACGATCTCGTGACCCACCACAACAGGGTACTTTGTGGGGCCCCAGCCAGAGTCGATGGTGCTTTTTTTTTTTTTTTTTTTTTTTTTTGGTTACAATAAATGGCGCATGAGAGAGAGGAGAGGATGTTGTCAATCAATCAACCAATCAATCAACCGCGCGCGCGCTGAGGGGTGTTAGGCGTGCGTCTCCGTCTCTCTCACATCATCATCATCATCCTCATCTTCGGACTATTCTTCTTCTCTTACTCACTGGATGTCGCTGCCGCAGATGCCGCAGTGCGAGATCTCGACGTCAATGTCGTGCGGGCCAAAGGGGCGCGGCGTGTATGCGTACGGGCGCAGCTGCTGCTGCTGGGGGGGGAGCGGCGGCTTCGGCTTTGTCTTTGGCGGCGGGGGGCGGCGGCGGCTCGGGGGGCCTCGAAGGCCGCGAAGGCGAGAAATGCAGTTGGCGGCGGACGGCGTCATTTGGTGTTTTCTTTTTTTTGCCGAGAGGGAGAATTTACGGTTATAAAGCTCGCTTTCGGTTTTGCCGAGGGGAGCGGGGCCCTGTCTGTCTGTCTGTCCGTCTGTCTTTCCGTCGTGTATTCAGAACTCTCTCTCTCTCTCTCTCCCTGTCCCTCCCTCGCTCTCTCGCTCTGTCTCTGTTGTCCCTCGGGTGGTTCCAATCAGTTTTCCGCCCGTGTCACGTCCGCACAGCCGTAAGACGCCACGGACAAGAAAAAAAAAGAAAAAGAAAAAGGAGTGAAACAGATTCACGTGACCAACCCCAACCCAACAACCAGCACTGCCATAGGAGCAGTCTTCGTTGAACTTGCAGCAGTCTCTCAATCATTTGCTGTGGCACTGGCCCGCATGAAGGGGGTACACCCTGCGGGGGGGTGACAGAGGACTGTGGGGGGCACAGGGCAATGTGGGTCAGTCGCAGTCTGTCAATATGGGATTGAACGGAGGAGGGTCGCGAAAGGAGTGCCTGTCGGGAGACCCTGTCCCCAGTGGAACTGTTGTGATTTCGATTTGCAGTGCAACGAGAGGGCAGCGGGTAACTTAGTCTTTCACGGAGTGTACAGGGGGGGGGTTACGTGGTGTCGGCTCTCTCTCTCTCTCTCCCTCTCTCTGTTTCTCCACCGAGTTTCCAGGTTTCCATGTTTCTCCTTCTCGTCCGTGCACGCACACAGCCGCTTCGCAGCTGTGCGCACATGCACACACCCCTTTCCTCTTTAAATTGCTTAGGACTCTATGTTGACATTTCCTTTCCTCATTGATTTTAGGTATCAATCGCTTGCTCTGTTCTTCGAATGGATAGTTACTTGGAGTTACTAACTGTCACAAGGTAGTTCTTGTTTGTTGTTTGACCTGTCATTAATAAAAGGGGTTTGGCTTGGAAATAGGTATCAATTACTTGTGCTGTTCTTCGATTTGATAAGTGAGTGGGAGTTACTGTCACAAAGGCCTTTTTCCCATTTGACTACACAGTGTGCATCACCCACACTGATCCTGTCTCTCTGCACAGTGCAGGGAGCGTTATTTTTTAAAAAAGATCCCAATCCGATTTGAACCTCCATCTCGTCAGTTCTGCCAACCAGAGAAACCTTGCTGCCTGGCTGCAACCCAGTCTGGTGTGATTCAGTCGACAGCGTCAGTGTGGCAGACAGAGCCCATCAGGGACGACCGAAGTGGGCGGGGGTCAAATACAGACAACAAAAGACGAATCCAATTAGTAGACACAAGTGGACATCGTAAATGTACAATTTGTCAAAGGTCCGAACATTGTATTTTCAGATATTATAGCGCACCAGTTAATGCACGCATGTGCGTGCGCTTTGTGCCAGAGTTGAAATCCAAAAAAAAAAAAAGCTCACTTGAAATGCATTTTCCGAGACGGAAAAAAAATTTGAAAAAAAAGTTACATTTGGGCATTGAGGCTCTGACGGTTGTTGTCCTCGATTCTGGGTTTGCAAGCGGCAATCATTGGCATCAAACTTGTGCTAAGTATGTGTCGTTGGACCCAGCAGGCGCCCAGCAGCCCAGGCCTCACGAGAGGAGTCCAATCACAAACAAGTGAATATGCACACTTGCTGTTACAGTAAGGAAGCTAAGGCACCTCTGCAGACTTTCTCAAAAGGCACGCTCACCCACCCCAATGCTGGGTAAAAGCATAACACGGTTAACGGAGCTATATTATCTGAGCAGACAAGGTTCAGGCAATCTACTATGCCCATGACATAATTGGATTTTGTCTCTTGTTGTCTGTCTTTGACACTGTCCGCCGTGGTCATCCCCAACAGGGTCTGCCCGCCACACTGACTTACAGTGGCTCACAAATTGGGTCAATGTTTTGAACATTGTGCTGCTGAGTGCTGTCACACATGCATAAGACCATCATAAAATTTGAGAAATTCAGCAAATGTTGCCTTGCAGTATACTAAACTGCCCACAAAGTTTCATTCTTCCAGCTTTTGAATTGCACAAGAAAGAGGCAAAGGAAGTGTGCTGCACCATTGGCCCAATTTTGTGGGTGTCCAACGAAATTTTTTATTCAGTGTGTAGTGTGACCCTCACCTGCTGCAAGCACAGCGGTAATCCTTCTAGGCATACTTTCAATCAAGTTCTGGCAAACTTCAGGGGGAATTTGCCTCTACTGGCAGTGGATTCGCTCTCAGAGCTCTGCATTGGATCTTGGATGCCTTTCATGTGAAATCAGCTGAGGTTTCAAATCTCTCCACAGATGCTTGATAGGATTCAGATCTGGAGATTGAGCTGGCCACTCAACACAACAAAATGCTTGCTCTTCCAGCCATCCCTTGGTGTATTTTGATGTGTGCTTGGGGTCGTTGTCTTGCTGAAAGGTGATTCCTGCAGGGTCAATTCCCACTTCATCCAGACTGGGGATAAAACTATTTTCCAGAATTTTCAAATATTGTTCCAAGACCATTATTCCTTCCACAAATGCCATTTGCAGCACTCCATTCCAGGTCATAGCACCCCAAACCATCTGGAAACCGCCGCCGAACTCCTTGGTGGATTGTATGTGTCGCTCTTGCAGTGATTTCCTGGCATTCTCCAAGGGTAAGCCATGCCATCTGAGCCTTCCATGTTGATTTTAGCCTTGTCAGACCAGATGACACTCTTTGAATCCTCAACAGTCCAGTTTTTAAACTTTTGAACAAAGTCCAAGCGAGTTTCTTGTGTCTGGGAGATAAGGCTGGCTGTTTTTCCTTCCAAAGTCCTTTCAGACCTGCCTCCTGAACCGCGCAGCGCACTGTTTCAGGTGAAACAGTGTCTCCAGGGGTAGTTGTGTGGTGAATTTGGGCAAGATGGGTTACGTTTTTCGCCTTACCAGAGTTGATTTTTCTCACGTACAACTGCTTTTTAGGGGATGAGAGCTTGCTTGGGTGGCCTGCTGGTTTGATAGGTGCCTCTGGACGCTCGCGGTTTCAGATTCAATCGACAGTGCGACGTCCTACGTCGAGTCTGGATACAATTTTGTGACTGGAAAGACCTTGGTCAACGAGATTGAAACAACCAGCGGCTTGACCACCGCCTGTTCATAACATACTGATCACTTCCCAAAGAGAGTTTAGGGTGTTCCAGCCCCAAGACAAAAAGTAAAACAAGTGAACCCTGCTTGGATTTCCGCGACGATTTTTGCAAAAACAAACACGTTGCATTCACCACCAACGCCAAGAGAAGAAACAAAAAAATTCTTGCTCCCAATGACGATCCCACGTCCCTCTTTGGCGTGTGAGCAGACTCCCTGCACGGTTTGCAATTCATCGTATCAGCTTGATCCGCTAGTACCAGCCATAAAAAAGCTTATTGTTACACAACAACAGCGGAGAGCCTTTTGATGGCAGAAATTGTTTTGGAGTTTTTAATATGTCCGATACGTTGGGATTCGGACTTTTGACTTTTGGCAACGTTTTGCGCTGGTGCTTTTCTTTTAACTTTTTTCAATTTGACGAGTTGTGATGAGATCCCTGCGATTGCACCGAACGCGCGGTCGGGGGTAACCTGCTCTGTCCTGGGCTTACACCAACGGTAGTGTTGGTTTGTTTTAGAAACTCGTGGTTAACAAAAGCAAAAGCAAAAAGAAAACGAAAAAGAAAAAAAAAAAAAAAAAAAAAAAATGGGCAAGTAATCCTCGACGTCCAAGAGCGGCAATAGGTGGTGGCTCAGACAGCCGCCTTCCCTGTTCCCACCCGTCGCACTCCTCTTAGTCCTCCTAATACTGCTCCTCCTCCTCGTTCTTGGAAAAGCGCCTCCTCCAGCGCCGCTCGCTCCTTGGCCTGCCGCCGCCGCTCCACCTCGACGACCCCGCCCACGTCCCGAAGCCCGCTCACTCTCACGTCGCCGTCGCGGTCGTCGTCGTCGTCCTCGTCCTTGTCAATTTCGTTATTGTCGACATCCCCGTCGACGGACAGCCGCCGCCGCCGCCCTCTTCCGCCAAAAACAACAACCGCCCGCAGCTCCGCCGCAAACGCCGACGCAAAATCCGCCCCGCTCGATCCCAGCAGAACCGCGCGTTCCGCCCGCTCCCGCCGACGCCGCTCCGCCGCCCACTTCTCCGCTGCCGCAAGCCGTCGCGCCGACCGGGCCGCCGCCGCCGCCGCAGCCGTGCCGCCGTCCCCGCGCAGCACCGCCGCAACCTCGTCCGCGACCGCCGCGCGCCGCGCCGCAATCCCGGCCGCCGCCTCCTCGTCCTCCTCCTCCGCAACCACCTCCTCATCCCTCCAGTCCACTGTGTCCCGCCCACTACCACCACCACCCGCAGCCGCAGCCATCAACCCCACCGTGGCCGCCACCATCCCCCGCGCGTCCGCCCGCGCCTCCTCGCACGCCCGCACCGCCTCCCCAACAGCCCGCCGCTCCACCAAGATCCGCCGGAGCTCCGCCTCCCACCGCCCGCGCCACGCCCGCGCCACGGGCTCCAGCGCCCGCTGCGCAGCCGTCGCCGCACCGTGCGCGGCGAGCAGCGAGGATAGGGTTGCGACGAGGGTCGGCTGTGTGGGGAGCGGGGGGTGCGTGGAGGAGGAAGGGTGGTGAGGGAAGAGGGGGAGGGGGAGGTGAGGGGAGAGGAGCGCGTGGTGGGCGGGGAGGCGGGTCAGGTGCTGGCGGAGCGCGGGGAGAATCGATGAGAGCGTGCGTTGCAGGGACGCGCGGGGCATCGCAGCGGCGGCGGTGTCGACGCTCGCGGTCCGTCGGGTCGCTGCTGGCGGTCGCGCGTCGCGGGACGACGGCGACTGCAACGAGGCGGGCGCTGGCGTCGGGGACGGCGACTTCGCGCTGGAATGATCGTCTCGCGCGGGCGTCTGATCCCGGCTGCTCTCGCCGCCGGGCCGTTCCGCCGACGTCTCACGCCGCTCCGCCGCCGCCGCCGCCGACGTGGAAACCGCTGCGGCCGTCGCCGTCGGCCCCGCCGCGGCCGGTGCGCTTCCTCCTCCTCCTTTTCGGCCGGCGCCGCCGCAGTCGCTGTCGCTGGCACTGCCGACGATCCGCCGGAAAGAAGGCGCGGCGCTCTTCTTGGTTGTTTCCCGCGTCCTTACCGACCCGCGTCGCGCCAAATGCATCCACCGCTGCATCCGCGCCGCCTGCCGTTCCTGCCGCCGCAGCGCTTCGTCCAGCGCCGCGCGCATTTCCCGCACCTCGTGCAGCAGCACGCTTGCCGACGCCGCCTCCGGCGTCGCGTCGTTTTGGGACTCGTGCTTGTGTCGTCGTCGTCGTCGTCGGCGGCGCTCTAACTCGCCGGTGCAGGTCACGTCGACCCCGCGCGCGAGCTTGACGCCGTCTTTGTCGGCGTCGTCGTCCACGCCACTGTTGTTGTTGTTGTCGTCGTCGTCGTTGTCGTCGTCATCGTCATCGTCGTCTTCAAAGAGCACCGAGTTCTCGGCCGTCGCGGCCGCGCTGTCGCCATCTTCGCTGCTGCTGCTGCCGGCGTCGCCGCCGGTGGCGGCGTCGTCGCGACGCTTCTTCTCGTCGGAACCGGCATCTGCCGACGTCGCCGTCCGTTGCTCGCACGATTCGCCTCTCGACGGATCAGCGACCGGCTCGGCGCAGGCAGGATCGACGGCGGCGGCGGCGGCAGCAGCGGTAGTGGTAGTGGCGATGGTAGTCCTTCGCCAAAGCCCGTCGTTGTCGTCGTCGGCGATCGTGTCGGCTGCCTGAGGATGCCCACCGTCGCTAGGAACGCCCAATGGCGGCGGCGGTGGTGGCTGCAGTGCGTAGTGATCGGCCACGTCCAGCTCGCACGCACACGCGGCCTTGAGCAGCTGCGACACGAGGCGGACGCACTGCGTCTCGGGCGACGGCTGTGGGGGGTGTAAAGGATGCGGGAACGACGGCGGGGCCGTGTGCGCCTCGACTTCGGCGGCGACGGTGGCACTGCTGCTGCTGCTGCTGATGGTGCTGCTTCCTTGCTGCTGCTGGTGGTGCTGGTAGTAGTCCTGCGTGGGACTGGGCAGCGCAACTTGCACTCCGCTGCTGCTGCTCGCGTGGAGATCTAGATGCCGTGCCAGGTCGTCTGCGGCGACGGCGAGGGCTTCGAGGCTCTTTGGGCGCTGCTGCTGCTTGTGCGGTTGCCGCTGCTGCTGCTGCTGCTGCTGGTGTGGCTGATGCTGGGAGTACTGAGGCCACGTGACTACCACGTGCACATGGCTGACGTGGTGGCGAATTGTGGGTTGAGGGGGCGATTTGTCCAACGCGGGCAGGAGAGAAACACAAACACAAACACAAACACGCGCAGTGCAGACACACACACACACACACACACACACACACACACACACACACACACACACACACACAGTCACACATAAGGGGCAGGTCAAAGACCCCGCAAGCACAAAAATAAGCCGAGTATCAAGGGAGGGGGGGAAGCAAAAACTGGGTATCAGCTAAACAAAAAAAAAGAGAGAAAAAAAAAGAAGAAGAAAGTGCGAACCGGAGGAGCAGCAGCAGCCGCTGCTCGTGGTCGCACACGCGGAAGCCGGAAGGCCGCGCGAACGAGGCGAGCAGCGACTTTGCGAGGGACCGCACCACGGCGAGGGACGCCGAAGCGGACGACGACGACGAGGACGTGTACACCGGAGACGCCGCGGTTGATGATGATGATGATGCTGCAGGCGGTGATTGCGATGCGCATGATGCTGACGACGGCAACGACGACGTCGTCGAAAATGTTAACAGCGCGCGTTGAGAAGAAGAAGAAGAAGAAGAAGAAGAAGAAGAAGAAGAAGAATGAGGGCGAGGAGGAGGACGATCGGCGTTGGAGGAGGAGGCAAGGCCAGCGTCTGCAGAGGAGGAGGACCAGGAGGGCGAGGCGCAGCTCATAAAGGCTGGAGGAGGGTCTTGTGCTTGTGAACAGCACCCCGCCGGCGCGGGGTCCGCGGTGGCGGCGGCGCTCATGGATTGCGAGTGAGGGGGAAGAGTGAGTGAATCTTCGTGCGTGGCGAAACAAACGAAAAAAATGTGTACAGGACATTCAGTAGTGAGACAGACAGAGTCTCCTCCAAGTCAGTGTATTTCCTTTGTTTGTTTGTTTGTTGTTTTGGTGGCCATTCGCGCAAGCGCGCAAATATGAAAAAAAAAAAAACAAAAAAAAAACCACCACTCAAGGGACTCACATACAGGGGCAAATATAAATACTGTATTACAGTAGTACTGTATGTGAAGCGCGGACACACTCCACCACACACGCCCAGCCCACCTTCCAGCAAGAAGCAGTACATAGTGTAGTGAGTGGGCGAAAACCATTCGCCTCGCCCTCCAAGGTCGCAAACGAAATCGGGTGGTAATACTGTGTGTAAAAGAAAAACGCCATGTAAAGATTAATGAATACATGTATTGTTGAATCGCCGAAAAGCACCAAATATTAATAAAGAGCATCAATATTAATATCGGCACCGACAATTGTGCGAGCTGGCCAAGGCTTGCCAAGCTCTCCAGTCCTTTCCCACACACACACACACACACACACACACGTGTCGCTGTTCTTTTTTTAGGATCATTTGGAGAAAGGAGGCAATAGAGGGAGCAGAGAGATTGGAAAGAGAGACACAGAACAGTTGCCAAATCGGGGGCTGCAAGGACAAAAGCTCGTCGTGTTGGATAAAAGAGAAAATCAAAAAGAAAAAGGAAAAATGGCAAGGAAAAAAATAAAAAACGGCGGCGCTCCGTTTTCCTTCCAACGAAAAAATTTCCTATTTATTGAAATTCCCTTTTTTTTCTCTTTTTTTTTTTTTTTCTCTCTCACCCATTGAATTTTGATCGTTTTTTCGGACTGTCTGTCTGTTTCCCTTTCCGGCGTGCGGCCCTGTCTCATCTCCCACCTACCAATTCCTTCTCCCCCCTTGCATTTTTGTTTGTTCCCATCTCTTTCAACAAAGGCATCAACCAACCAACCAACAACCCCCCTTGCTACCTACACGCCACCACGACCACAGCAGCAGCGAAAAACGCCTCTCGGACCATCGAAAGGCGGCTCTCCTCGCTCTCCGACTGCCACTCTCGGTATCGCCACCTCCTCCGCGCGCGCTCAGACTGTGGCTGCGATTTGAGCTTGCTCCAGTCGGTGGTGGATAAAAAAACACTGGAACCATGGCCACTAGGCAATCGAGCACCTCCAAAAACAACGGCGGCGGCGGCGGTGGTAGCATTTCAAATACAAACACCGCCTACTACAACTACAGGAACAGCAGCGGCGTCCCCGTTACCGACGCAGACGACAGCATCAGCACACTAGACAGCGGGCGACCGTCCACTGCCGGCGCCTCACCCACGCCGCTCGCAGCCAAGCTTCATCGCAACACCAGCAGCGCCAGCGACCTCTCCAGCAGATATCGGCAAAGTCAACAGCAGCAGCAGCAGCATTACCGGCCTCATGCGAACATGGGTGAGTCACTCCCTCCTCTCCCTTTCTGCTCTTATCCTTTGTGTCCACTCCGCCTTTGGGAATGCGTGACGTACGATTTATGATAAGTTCATGGTCGTGTGTTGGATGGATTATTCCCGCACTGGTGCCCCATTTCGTCTTCCGCGGCACCAACAATGGCAGCAAAAGCCGCCAGTACCCGCGTCGACCCCTTTTCCCAACAGCCGCCTTCCACTTCAAACTTCCAACCCACCATAATCATTCTTTTACCTTTGCGCGAGCAGGCTACACCGATCGGTCCCATTCGCCGCAGCTTCCAGCCGAAGAGCGAGACATTGTTGCGGCGTCTCCGTACCAATCTCCATCCTTTATCATCAACACAACGACTACGACACAGCACCATCTTCCGCAGCCCCCACCTTCAATGTCGCTTAACCAGCAGCCGAGGATACCGCCCAACATGCTTCCCGGCTATCCGCCGGGCGACAAGCGAAGCCCCCCGCAGCTCTCCAGCCCACTCTACCCCCCGTCCTCTCCTCAGTCTCCAGCAAATGGTTTGGCACGAAAACGAACCCTTGTCAGACCTGATCGCCGTCGCAGCAGCTTCGACCCCCGCGCTGGTCGCGGCGACAGCAGTGCGCCAAGGCGGGATCTCTTCAACTCCTTGGGCCGAGAGCAAGCAAAGAAGAAGATTGTGGACGATGGACCAGAGGTCACTACTTGGGTGGTCATCTCCCGAGCGTTGACGGTGTGCATTCCGTGGCGCAAGAGCAAAGACCCGTACATTCAACAGGCTTTCCGGGAAAAGCTGGCGCTCTGCATGCTCATCTTTTTGTTGATGCTGGTCGTCGGCTTCATCACCTTTGGGTTTCAAAGCGCCGTGTGTATTCAGGTCCCGTCGGTGCCGTACGCTCAGCTCAGCAGCTACGATGGGTACGTCGCCATCCATGGCGGCGCGTGGGGGCTGTCTTCGCAGAAACAGCACTCTGACACATACGGCCAATCCGTTGCCTCAATCGTCTTGTCGACTGCGAAGACAGATCTCTCTGCAATGTTTCCCCCATCTCCAAACTCGACCACCTCTGCTTGCCGACTACTTGCGTCACCACCAAAGTTTGCCTGTGTCGCGTACAACGCCGCTGGAACCCAGGTGTGGCCGAACCAGAACGTCATCAGTGCCATGAAGGGAGACCCATTGGGCTCGAATGCGGGATGCCACTGGGTGAACAACGCCGACCTCAACCTGTACGCTTCCTACAGAGGTGTCATCGTTGCTGATTGGGACATTGTGAGGCAGTCCTCCAACAACATGCTGGTTTATAACAATCAAGTGCTCGACCTTACCCGCCTTACGTCGTCTCCTTCAACGCTCGCTCAATTCAGTAAGCTTGGCACTGGTCTTTTGCTCGGAAACCCGATATCTTCTGACTAGTCTTGTTCGGCATTACCAGACTCGACTTTTATTGCTCTGCTGCAAAAGAACTTGCATCAGGACATCACTCGCGTTGTCGCGAACCTTGGGTACCAGAACGAAGCGGACTGCTTGGCGGAGCATCTCAAGGTTGCCGTAATCGATGCCACCACCCCCGGCTGCCTATTTTCGCAAATCCTTGTCTACATCTCGTTCATTGTTATTCTGCTTGTGATTGCTGCGCGATTCGTTCTCGCGCTCTACTTTACTTATTTTATCGGATGGCGGCTTGGCGACAGTAAAGCGCACAAGCGATCTCTGGAAGACTTGAAACGTCGACGGGAAGAGTTTGGCAGGGCAGGAGAGGCGCGGCCTGAGGGATTGGTAACAGGACCAGCGGTTCTCGGCCGGAAGTCGACGCGCTCCACTCAAGCCTCCGAAACGGACACAGGTTCTGTCAGCCGAAAGTTGATGTTTGGGTCCAACTCGTCCACCACAAGTGATTCACGAGAAGCTGCCAAGCGTCGGGAGCGGGAGCGAGATCTTGCCGAGCCGTCTCGCCGCTGGTCTGCGAATTTCGGCTTCATGGACATGGAAGCTGGCGGTTTCCACGAAGCACAAAATCTTATTGACGATCCGTCCCTGATGCACTGTCTGGTCATGGTGCCATGCTACTCGGAAGGCTATTCATCGCTCAAGGCCACCCTGAGCTCTGTGGCCCACTCGTACTACCCCAGTACGCACAAGGTACTCTTCGTCATCGCCGACGGTATCGTAAAGGGAAAGGAGAACGACAAAAGCACGCCTGACATCCTCATTGACATGATCGAGGTCGACCCCCCGCTTCCGCAACGAGGACCCCAAATGGGGGAACGAGCCGCCCGCGTACAGCTATGTGGCGATCGCCGATGGCGTGAACAGGAAAAACTATGCCAAAGTTTACGCGGGATGGTACAAGTACGATCTCAATGAAGCACCCAATGTCGGGGATAAGCGGAAGATTCGGCGCGAACAAAGGCGGCAGGCAGCAGCGGCTGCAGCAGGACCGTCAGCGGACGACTCTGCCACGGACGACAGCCCCGCCGTGATGCGAACCCTGCGGCAACGAAAGGAAGGTCGTGTCCCGATGCTTCTCATTGTAAAGTGCGGCAACGAAGAAGAAAAGGGATCTGCAAAGCCCGGCAACCGTGGGAAACGGGACTCGCAGCTCGTTCTCATGAACTTCTTAAGCAAAGTCATATTTGATGACCGGATGACGGAGCTCGAGTTTGACATCTTTTTCAAGTTGTTCACGATCACTGGTGTGAATCCAGACCAGTACGAGTGTGTGCTCATGGTTGATGCAGACACCCGCATCTACCCGGACTCTCTGACACACATGGTTGCTTGCATGTTGCGAGACGATCGGATCATGGGGCTTTGCGGTGAGACCAAGATTTCGAACAAATGGGACTCTTGGGTTACCATGATTCAGGTACGGCGATTTGATGAGATTGCGTTGTTGGCGTTCTGCACCCTTGTTTTTTGTCCTTGGATGTCGAGAACAGCGGAATCTCATATTCACCATCGCTTGCCCCATCTCAAATTAGGTCTTCGAGTACTTCATCTCTCACCACTTATCCAAGGCATTCGAATCGGTGTTTGGCGGTGTTACGTGTCTTCCTGGTTGCTTTTGCATGTACCGCATCAAAACAGCCAAAGGCCCCAATGGCTACTGGGTCCCCATTCTTGCCAACCCGGACATTGTCGAGGAATACTCTGAGAACATCGTTGACACGCTTCACAAAAAAAACCTGCTCCTGCTCGGCGAAGATCGATTCCTAACCACAATGATGCTCAGGGCGTTCCCCAAGCGGCGAATGGTGTTTTGCCCACCTGCTATCTGCAAAACCGTTGTTCCCGACACGTTTCAAGTTCTGTTGTCACAACGGCGCAGGTGGATTAACTCGACTATTCACAACCTGATGGAGCTGATCCTCGTGCGGGACTTGTGCGGGACATTTTGCATTTCAATGCAGGTGGGGACTTCACCACCGTGCCTTTTTTTTTATTACCCGTCTGATTCTTGCTGCTAAAACTCCTTGATTTTAGTTTGTTATTGGAATGGAGCTGATCGGAACCCTCGTGCTACCGGCCGCTATCACGTTCACCTACACGTTGATCTTTATGTACATCTTCCGTATCGGCGACACCCTTTTGCCGCTGATTCTTCTCGCGGTCATTCTCGGCTTACCGGCTGTGCTTATTGTCGTCACCGCCAACCGTATTATTTACGTATTTTGGATGCTGATCTACCTGATATCTCTACCCGTCTGGAACTTTATTCTTCCGCTGTACGCTTTTTTGGCATTTCGACGATTTTTCGTGGGGCGCCACCCGTCGTGTTGCTGGCGAACAGATTGGTCACGACCACTCGGCAAAAGAAGGAGAGTTTGACGGCACCGGGATCAACATGAAAAGGTGGCGTGAGTGGGTGCAAGTGCGGAAGCGTGAGCACGAAGCGCAGTACGGGGGCACCATAACCAGCACCAACGGCACCACAACAAACGCTCGAGCGCCCGCGCCGTTTGCGAACGCTTCCATTCCGCAACCGCGGAGCGTGGCAGCCAATTTGGTTCGGTTTGCAAACAGCAATCCTGCTTTTGGCAGCCTCACCTCGCAGTACTCGGCCAACTCGACGCTTTCGGGTTCGACAGCTGCGGCGACGTCGCCTCCCCTCGCTGGTTTATCGTCCCCGCCGATTCATTCCGGCCCACCATACGGCGTTCCTCTGGCGCAGCCGCCGCAGTCGTCGTCATCTCAGCAGCAGCCTATCCCCTCGTTTCCGCGGCCCCCACCTTCCATGATTCCCGGCTACCCGCCGCAAATGCACATTCCGGGAATGCCGCCAGCGTTCCCCGGCGGCCCACCGGTCCTCGGCGCGTTCCCGCCTCCGCAGCACCTCCCGCCCGGTGCCGTGGGGGCCGTGCCGCCGCCACCGCCGGCACAGGCACAACACGGTGGGTCTTCCCGCCCAACCACCCCCCCTCGGGACAGCGACGGCGATTCCTTCGCACCTCGGCGGCGGGGGCAGCGGGAGCAGACCGGCGTCCCCCGTCGGCTCTGTCCGCCGCACCGCGACCCCGCTCGGCAGTGCGACGACGGCGGTGGTGCCCTCCCCAGTGTCGCCGCCGACGGCGTCGTCGGCGTTCGCAGCAGACCCCTCCACCCAGCAGCAGCAGCAGCCCCCGTCTTCGGACATCCCGATGTATCGGCTGGCTTGATTTGCAGCAAGAGCAGAGCAGAACAGCGCCCCGCCGAACCACCAACCAACCTGTTGGCCTTTCCGTTTCATTTTTTTTTTTTTTTTTTTTTTTTTGTGTGTGTGTTTTCCTTTCTTTTTTTCTTTCTCTGTTGTTTTCTTCTCCTGGGGCCGAGTTCTGGTTAGCGGCCATGAAATTTTTTTTTTTTTGGTTTTTTTTCCCCCGCTTCTCCACTCGCCCCCTTATTAGAGCCTGATCGAGCACGAAAACAAAAGAAAAAGCACACAGTCCTCCTTTCCCCTTTTTTTTTTTGTAGCTGGCCCTTTTTCTTTTTTTATTTCCCGGTTTCTTTTTCTTTTTCTTCTCCTTTTCCCTTTCAGCCGTAGGCCCTCCCCCAATTCCCCTACTTCGCTTATTAACCCTTCCCCTCCTCACCCATTCACTTGCTCGTTCCTCCTTTTTTTTTTGGTTTATATATCTCGCCCATATCCATCCAGCGTCTGCAGCCCCTTCCATCCTCCCTCCCACTCCCTAAAAGGCGAGATGGGAGGAATAAACCGTGGGTGAGGAGCCCGCAGCTCAAGCGAAATGTCGGTTTTTTGCAAATAAATTAGGATCTTCACCACAGCCAGACGAGGGAGGCCCTTTCGTTTTGGACAGTGCCTGGCCGTTCATGCAGCAGTGTTACTGTAATTGTGCAAGCGTGAATGCATCGGTGTGGTTTGGTTCAGGGAAAGGAATCAGCTCAAAACGACTTGCGGAAAATTCTCCGTGTTTCTCAGTTTTTGTTGTTGTCGGCACGGGAAGGGCGGACCCCATCCCGTCCCTGGGGAAGGGCGGCGACCTTTGTGCATGCGACGACGACACAACGAAGCTTGCAAAAACATTCGTCGGAAATCGCATGTACTAATACCCACGCCCCCGAGAGGGCGGACTTAAAAAATCAAACAAAATCTCTCTTTCGATCGTCACCCCACCTCCCGCTTTTTTGCCTCGAAGTACGTGTACCTCTCACACACCCCTGATCACGCCCCGCCCATTAATCCAGGCTGATCGTCTCTGTGCCCGCATCAATTTTTTAGCAGCGTGATCTCTGCTGCTGCAGGCGCGCCAACAATGTGACCCCCTCGCTGCTGCTGCCGCCAAGGGGGGAAACACCAAAGTCGGTAAGTATGAAGATGTATGAAACCTGATTTTCTTTCTTTCCTTTTTTTTTTCTTCTGTTTCATGCTTTACGGCAAGCTGACTCCTTCCACCCAAAAATAAACGAGGCAAGTTTGCAAAGCTGCACGCGTTAGAAGACTTCTTGCGCACCGCGCAGTCGCGATGGGAAGCCGAAAAAGTGTTCGAAACCAACGCACCCGCCGCCACCCGCCGCCGCCGCCGGAACAGTCCCTCCCAAAAAGTCAAGTTTGGCGCGCGCTACGCAATCTACTCTGCCCTCGACGGCCAGGCCTGCCAGGACCACGACCGCGCCGCCAGCACGAGCGGGAAACGATTAAGGACGTGCCCGTCGGACTGCGTTTGACGAGCCAAGGCGGGTTGGCGGCGTTGAAGGGCAAGAAACTGTTCATGGTCGCGGCGACTTTGAGACCCGAGACGATGTACGGGCAGACGCATTGTTTTGTGGGCGTCGACATCGACTATGGCGTTTACGAGGCTCGGGAAAACGAGACGTGGATCTGCAATCTGCACTCCTCGCGTGGCCAAGAATATGGCCATTCAAGGTCTCTTCCCTGTGAATGGCGAAATCGTCAATTGGCCGCGCTGAAGGGGCTGGATCTCATCGGTGTTCCGGTCAAAGCCCCTCTTACCCCCAGTTCTCAAAAGTGCACTCCCTTCCAATGGATGGTATTTTCTCGACAAAGGTAGATGACTGGCCAAAACTCTTTCCAATTCTTCATTTTCTAAACGCTCCACTCTCGCATTAGCGAACCGGTGTCGTTACATCCGTTCCGTCTGACTCTCCAGACGACTATATCACCATGCAAGACCTGGTGAAAAAGGCAGCCTTTTACAACTTTCAGCCAAAGTGGGTAGAGCCTTTCTTGCCCCGGAAGCCCATCATCCAAACTCCCAATCTGGGGAACCTTGCAGCGGTAACTGCCGTCCAGCAACTGAACATTAAAAGTCAACGAGACAAGAAAGAACTTGCCACGGCCAAGGAGAGCGTTTACAAAGAGGGCTTCCACAACGGCATTATGCTTGTGGGCACCTGCCTGGGAAAGTAAGTGCCGTAATCGTTCAACTTCCACATCTTCCCCACATCCTCCCTACCCCCGCTTGCCACATGATGAGATAAACCTTGTAAAAACTTTCGTTCTCCTTACATTGTACCATGGTGACGATCAAAACTCTGATGGCCACCCTTCCAACCCTAATTCTCCCGAATGTGTATTACGCTTTGTAACTGACCCACTGCGACCCCTACAGACCAGTGCAGGAAGCAAAGCCCCTAATCAAGGAATTGCTCATCAAGGCAACATTTTACTGCGAGCCCGAAGACCTCGTCGTCAGTCGCAGCGGCGATGAATGTATAGTGGCTCTGGCCGAGCAGTGGTACTTGGAAAAGGCGAGGAATCATGGCGGAAGCTGACGAAGAGTGAGTTTTGTCTTTTTCAGAACCAACGTTTGTTGAAAGGTAGTAATGTAGAGCATTGTTCAAGATGGAGACGTACGGCAAAGAAACCCCGGACTGCTCCCGACGCTTTGGTCTGGGAAGTCGTCTCCCTTGGGACCCAAAATACTTGATTGAATCGCTGAGCGATTCAACCATCCACGCGATCTTGTACAGGAAGTTTGCGTCTTCGAGACATTCGCCGCCGTCCGCCAGAGCAAAGCGCGTCGCGTCGGCGCCGTAGCGCTGGACGGCGTCCGTCAGGGACATGAAGTTGCCGGTGTTTTTCGACATTTTTTGTTGCTGTTGAGCATCAGGTGCCCGTTGGCTCGCATCGATCTTGGCCACTTGTCTTTGGGCAAGACGGCAGTGTGGTTGAAGAGACAGAACGTCAGGTGATTGGTGATTTGGTCCTTGCGGGAGCAGCGCAAGTCGATCGGGTAGGAAAACTCGAACTCGTGCCGCATACGTTCGAGATCGGATCTTGGAATGCGAGAGTTTTGGGGCAAGGCGCTTTCCAGGAGAATATAATCCCACACATCATCAGTCATGTCGGCGGCAGAAATATTCAGGATGCCAGGCATGGCATATTACACCGTTGCCCACTTTTTACATAGTAAGGATGCGGTTTTTGCCATTGTTTGTTTTTTCTAACGTGTTTGAAATTTTACAAAAGGTAACCTGGACCACTCCTCTAACGACGCCATCCCGAAGCTTTACACCGACACGGAGCTTCGCGAGAAACTGGTCGCCGAGGCGGACGCGGGCATGCTGCGGAGCGGACCGTTCACCTGGAACGACCGGGTGTTCCTGGCCGAGATGACGCGCATCGCGGAGTCGGCCGATAAGGCGTACGCGGCCATGCTCTTCCGGGTGGCGCTGAAATGTTTCCTTTTACGACCTGCAAAACGCAAAGGGAGAGTGTCGAAAGGCGACGGACTCCTCCGAGCGGCGGTGGCTGGCGAACGGTGCGACGGGCTCCACAAAGACCTCGTGCTCAATTACTTCGAGCTGTAAACCGTTTTGATGTCCCCGATCACCTCTCACTGGAGCGAGCATTTGTGGATAACAGTCGCAGTTCCCCCCTATCCCAGTTTATGCTTTTTTTCAACGCCACGATTGGTCAAACACATTCCCCCCCTTCTCCCCCGCTCTTTTTCTTTGGTCTCTCTTTGTTTTCCTTTCACTTTTCCTTGCTTGCTTATTCTGGCCGTGGTGCCCAAAGTTGTTTTTCATCAGCGTGTCCCGCTTTGCTTCCAACCAACACTCTAGCCCTTTGTCCGGCCTAACCCCCCAATGTGAACGAAAGCCCTCTCCGTTTGGAAGAGAGGGGGGTTGGAAAAGCGTGCGAAGATTTGTGATATTCCAGTTGCCAGATGATTTTTGTAGGATTTCTTTGCAAGTCACGAATTGATCTGGTGTGCGGGTTGTGTGCATGCAAGGCGAGGAGGGCATGGTGCAGGACCACCCCAATCTTTTGTTTGTGAGCCAAGTTATATATACGTATAATTCGTTTGTTCCGGGGTAGTAGACCCCAACCCTACTGACTTTCTTTCACTTTGTGCGCTGGGTGTTGGGAGAGTTGCGTGGTAGCATTTGGGGGGAAGGAAAGGTACAAAGGTGAGTTGGGTTTTCATCGAGCGAAACACACACACACACACACACACACAAACAAAAAGCAACAGCCAACCTACCTTGTATATCCTGTTCATAAACGTGACAAACATCTCCCTCGGCAGCACCCTCTCGTCAATCTCCTCAATCAGCCTGCCAATCCGCTCGTAGCTCTCCTCCTCGTACCGCCTGTACTCCTCCTCGACGCCAACCTCCTCAAACACCCTCTTCACGACCGCGACGCTCTCCTTGTCGTGGCGCCCGTACGCGCGGGCGAGGGCAGCGCGCTGCGCGTCCGAGCACCGCCCGAGCGCGCGCGTGACGACCCACGAGCACTTGCCGTCCTCAATGTCCGTGCCGACCTTGCCAATCTGCTCCGGCGTGCCGTAGCAGTCGAGAAAGTCGTCCTGCGCCTGGAAGTACTCGCCCAGCGGCACCAGCACCGCGCGCGCCGCGGAGAAGGCGGACGGCGCGGTGACCCCCGCGAGAACCATGGCCAGCGCGACGGGGAGGTAGAACGAGTAGTAGGCGGTCTTGTATTCGACAATGTAGGCGTGCCGCGCGGTGCTGAATTTGGCAAAGTCGAAGTCGGCGGCGGCGGCGGCGGCGGGGGCGGAGGAAGTGGACGCCGGCGGCGTTGGGGGCGGCGGCGCGGCCGTGATCAGGTCCATCAGCTGGCCCAGTTCGGTTTGGAAGGTGACTTCGTGGAAGAGGTCGACCAGCGCGAGGTAGACGTCGGGCGAGTTGGCGTCGCGGAAGTGCGTGCGCAGCAGCCGGTAGATGATGGACTCGACAATGAAGCTGTCGTTGATGGCGACCATGCCGACGCCGTCCGCGCGGTACCAGCACGGCGCGCCGCGGCGGGTGATGGACGCGTCCATGATGTCGTCGGCGATCAGGAAGAAGCCTTGGAGCTGTGGTGTGCGGCTGGAGTGTGAGTACAGACAAACAGACAGGCTACGCGCATGTCTCTCCTACCAGCTCGACGCACCAGCCGAGGATCTCAGCCTGGACCAGCTCCTTCTCGGTCAGGTGACGCTTCTTGAGGCTCTGGAGGGACGAGACGACCGAGAGGCCGCGGTTCATCTTGCCGCCTGGGATGGTGTAGTACAGCATCTGTTGTGTGGTGGGACATTCATCACCAAGGCCATCATGGGGTTGAAGGCGAATTCGAATCGATTGGGGCGAGTGTCAGTCAGTGCACACACAAACACGTTAAGCGAGGACGAGTAGAGGTTGTGTGGGTGGGTTGGTTGGGGGTGGGTCGATCAAGAGAGAGAATGAGCGAGAGAGAGAGCGAGTTGCCAGTTTGTCAGATTGTGGTGCAAATCACACCACCCCAAATAAAGAGAAAAAGTAGATAGATAAACACCACCAAGTGACAAGGCGACAGATAGCCCGCAGACAGACAGACAGGACGACAGGACGACAGACAGACAGACAGACACCCAGACAGTCAGACAGACAGACAGACAAGCGGCCGGCAGCAAGGCTTGCCCTCTGCACAGCCCACATCGTTCAAGAAGGCGTGGCATGACCACAAACACACACACTCAACCACCCACCCTCTCTCGTTACCCCCTCCAACCCAATCCATTCGTTCGTTGTGCATACCTTGCGAATCCACTCGACGCCGTCGGGCGGCAGCCGGAACGTGGCCACGTCGGCCATGACCTCGTCCGCGATGCGGTCGAACGTCGCCTCAAAGTGGGCGCGCTCCTTGTACGCCGGGTCCGCCGTGCCGAGGCCGCCGCCGCCGGTGGTGGTGGTGGTTGTCGTCGTGGTCGCGGCCCGCTTGTTGCTGCCGTTGTCGTTGCTGCTGGTGTCGTCGGCGCCCGCCATGCTGGACGCCGCGCGCTTCTGCGGAGCCGACGGCGAAGGCGACGAGATGGATGCGGCGGAGGTGATGGGGCCGGGCGTCGGGGACATTATGGTTATGGTTAGTTGTTTTTTGCCAAGAGAGTGTGTGTATGTGTGTGTGTGTGAGAGAGAGAGAGAGAGAGAGAGAGAGAGAGAGAGAAGAAAAGCGAGTGGGGGAGTGTCGGGTGTCGTGTATGCGGTGAAGTATTAAGTTTGGTGGTCGGAAAGGGCGGGGTTTTATTTGTTTTGCGAGGCCTTTGCTTTTGTCGCTTTTGTTTTTTTGAGCGATAAGAGAAGAGACTCTTGTTTTTGTGGGATGGGCTGATGATTGATGGGGAGAGAGAGAGAGAGAGAGAGAGAGAGAGACAGAGAGAGAGAGCGAGAGAGAGAGACCGCCGCCGTCCTGGTCAGGTCAATCCGATGCCTAATCGTAATTCGACTCAACTGCTGTTTGCTGTTGGTTGCTGCTGGGCCGAGAAACGGAAAAAGGAACAGGAGACAGATGGGCGTCTGGACGCGTTGCGCGTGCAGCGGGTGCATAATGCATACAATCCAAAATCCAAATGTATCGTAGCGAGGGGGGAGAAGGGGATGTCCTGCCACCCACGCGACTGGGAGGGGGGGTTGCGAGGCGAGGATGCTATCGGACCCGCGCGCATCGGGGCAAGCGATCGATCGATCGATCAATGATGATGCACAAGCAACGTTCCCCATCATCATCATCATCATCATCATCGTCAGCCAGTCGTAGACGGAAAGAAAAGCTCACAAGGAATGCCCCCCGCCCCAACCCGACCGAACCGAAACCGATCGTTGGTATGTGGGGGTGAGAGAGAGAGAGTGAGTAAGTGTGCACCTTTTGCTCTGCTGTCGAGCCCCCGCGCGGCGTTGTTGTTGTTGTTGTTGGGTATAGGGGGTGTTGTTGATGGCAAGTACGAAAAACGAAAAGCGGAGGGTGTGTTGTGTTGTGTGTGTGTGTGTGTGTGTGTGTTGTGTGTGTGTGTGTTGGTGTCAACCCGAGTTTGACGTGGGGGCCAGGTCGTTTTGGAGGTCTGCGTGGGTGTGGTGGTGGGTGGGAAGCGATCCGATCGGACAGTGGACAGGCTGTGTTGGACGGAGACACAGTGAGCGACGGAGAGACAAAGGCGGGCTTTGCACTTTGCGCGCCCTTGCGCTTTCGGCACATTACATGTAATGAATACGTCACGAGCGCAGCTACCTTCAGTCTCTTCCTACCTGTCGTACGGAGACTGTCTCCTCTCCTTCCACCACGCACATTCTATCACCACCGCCATCATATCACAGAGCTACGGCCTGTAGCGGGCGTAAGAGAGCGAGCGTCGGCAACGGCTGTGGAAGCAAACAGATCGAGCCAGCGAGAGAGAGAAAGGGAGAGAAAGTTGGAGGGAGCGAGATGGGTCGGGAACGGGAGGGACACATTTTTTATCTATTGTAACCTTTTTTTTTTCCCAGACCAAACCTGCAAATGTTGGAGTGACGTCACACACACACACACACACACACTCTCTCTCTCTCTCTGTTGTCTCTCTCTCTCTGTTCTCGCTCTCTCTCTGTCTCTCTCTCTCTCTCTCGCTCTCTCTTGGTCTGTCGCGGGTGCGGAGGCGCCTCCTTTTTAGCTTTGAAAATTTTTTTTGTCTTTTTCGCGGCGTTTACACACCGAACCCTTGTCTGCTTCAACAGATTGTAAAGAAATGTTGTGACGCAATGCAGGGCGTAGAAATCGTACTGAACGCAAGCAATGGTTGTGAACGAAGGAGAAAAAAGAAGAAAAAAAAAGGAAAGGGCAGTGGCTTCGTTATTAATTTCACACATACAATGGTGTTACTGCATTCAGTGTATTGGTTGGTTGAGATATAGACGGACTCTGCAAACCGAAATTAGGACAATCGGAGGTAGCATGCAATTAAGGCAGGCAAGGCCCGCGAATGGACGGAAAGGCAAGGCGGGCAGACAGACGAGCAGCAGACAGGCAAGGCACACACACACACACACACACACACATACACCCCCTTGCCTGACCAGCTGGCCCTGTTTTCCCGCGTGGCTGGGAACCAATAGGATTGCTTGGTTTGCTGCTGCGGCTTCCCCTTCCTCTCACACACACACACACACACACTCTCACTCACTCTCCCCTCTCTCTCTCGCTCTCTGTCGCTCTCTGTCGCTCTCTGTATCTCTCTGTCTATCTTTCTCTGTCTCTCTCTCTGTCTCTCTCTCTATCATCTCGCCACTCTGTCCCTTGCCTCTCTCTTTGTCCGACTGCTGCCATCTTCACACACACAGCCGCACACGTATATATTCCCTCCGCCTCACCTCGCCTTCACTCTCCCAAACTCTTTCCTCCTCTCACTGATACCGTCTTCGCACCACGTCCGAGCGACGCGAGACTTCCTGGTGAACGAGGGAGAGACGAGCGAGAGAGAGAGAGAGAGAGAGAGAGAGTGTGTGTGTGTGTATGCGTTTGTGTGCGCATGTGTGTGTGTGTGTAGAAAGAGTTCATTTGAACTAGAAGAACAGCTGCGAAGTGACCTCCGTATTCCCTACATTATTCACTAGATATCACGCTCTACTTCTTCTTCTTCCGCTGCTTCTACTACTTCTACTACTTCCTCCTCTTCTTCTTCCATCCCTGCTTTGCCCAACTCTCTGAAGTCTGGCAGCTTATCCAGCAATGACAACCGTGCAGACGCCACAGAAGCTGCGATCGGCCAAGTCTGCGCAACTTCGCCCGTCGCTGGAGGAGGACGACGACGACGCCTCGACATCATCATCATCATGGTCGTCAATATCACCGTCGTCTTCCTCCTCATCCTCCTCTGACCCCCCAGCTCCCCTTCAGCGACGGCAGCTGCAACACATGCTGTTGTTGCTGCTGCTGTTGCTGATGTTCTGGCCGTCGACCGCCGCCGCCGCGGTCGTCATTCCCGCGGTCAGCCCTGCAAACTGCTTTACGATTGCCAACTCTCTCTTCATGCCCGACTTCAACGGCTACTCGATCTTGGCGGGCACGCAGGTCTTTGACACAGCCAGCCTGGACGCCTTCCTGTCCGCCCGCCTGGACAACAACCCATCGTACCTGGAGGGTTTCCGCTCAACCTACGATTGCGCCACCTGGGACGGCACGACGCAGCGCTTCCACTACACCTTTTACCAGGCCCTCCTCGTCACGTACGCCCAGAACCAGGGCAAGAGCTCGTGCCCGCCGCCTGTGCCCAACATCCAGGTCTGCAAATCCTCGTGCCTGCTGGCCTTCCAGGCCCTCACCTCCATCTTCAACAACCCGGCCTCCTGCCCCGGCCCCGACGCCGCCGGACAGCGCACAAAAACCTTGGCGCTGTACCAGTCCGTCTGCGACCTGCTGCCCGCAGCCTCGGCTGACTGCATCGTCGCCGTCGCCGCGGAGGCCACCCAGTGCGGTTTCCCGCTGTTTTCTGACGCCGTCGCGTACTGCGCGATCACCGCCGTCGGCACCGACCCGTGCTGCGGTTCCCTGGCGCAGTATTCGTTCCCGTCCTCGGGGGTCTCCATCACCAGCACTAGCAGCGGCGGCGCCGCCATGACTGCCCCAGGCGGCGGGACGACGATTGCCGCCGGCCCGTCGTCGCAGCCCATCGCCTCGGTCACCGCCTCGGTCACCGCCTCGGCCACTGCCACGGCTGGCGCGGCGGCCACCACGTCCTCCACGGACCCCGCCGCCGCCGGCGGGGGCGCATCGTCGATGGCCTCCAACACCAACAACATTGCGATCGTCATCGCCGCCGTCGGCGCCGCCTCTCTCCTCGCCGTCGTCGGCGCCACTCTCCTCCTCCGTCGGCGCCGCACCCACCCCGCCGCCGCCGACGGCCGCCGCCGCCTTCCCCGGCTTCGCCCCGAAAAAACCGGCCCCGCTCGTCGTCACTCACCCCATCACCGCCGCCTACCCCTTTGCGCCGTCGACCGCCGCAGCCGCCTACTCGTCCTCCTCCGCAACCCCCGTCTTCCGCACGCCTCCTCCTCCAGCCGCCGCACAACTCCACCGACTCGCCCCCGCCCCTCGCCGCTCTCGGCCACCCCCATCACACCGACGACCCCGATCGCCACCGCCGCGGCCGCGGCCGCACCGTCAACCTGGCCCGCCCCCGCCGCAGCCCCGGCGCTCCTCTCTTCCTCCCCGTCCCTCCCGCCACACCGCCTACGCCACCGCCGCCGCAGCGTACCTGCCGCCCGCACCACCAGCACCTACGCAAACCGACGCCGCCGCCGCCGCCTCGGTCACAACCCCGCGCTCCGTCACGTCGCTCCTCCTCGCCGACCTGCACCCGCGCCCCTTCTCCGACGCACAGCACCAGCCACACCACACCAACAATCACACCCACCTCACCGCGGCCGCCGTCGCCGCCCTGCGCCCCTCGCCGTCCGTCTACTCGGCGTCGTCGTACGCGCCGTCTACCATCGGCGGAGGCGCAGGAGGAGGAGCAGGAGCGGAGGGCGGCGGCGGCGTCGTGGGTGTTGGTGCCGCTGGCCTGTTCCAGATGCGCGTCGTCCACGACTATGAAGCGGCGCTCGCGGACGAGCTGACGTTGGTGCCCGGCGATATTGGTGAGTTGTTGTTGCCCTCCACCACCGTCCCCCAACCTGCCTAATGCTAATCCCATTGACACCCACCCCCCACCCCCCTTTCTCCCAAAAAAAAAAAAAATTATAATTTAATAGTCACCGTCACAGCGCTCTTTGACGACGGCTGGGGCCACGGCGTGCTGTCCTCATCTTCGGCGGCGGTAGCAGCGGGCGAAATCTCGACCGGCGCGTTCCCGCTCGCGTGCGTCGCGCCGCTGGACGCCGCCGCGGGAGGAGGAGGCGACGCAGCAAAGTGGGACCGCGACTCTGCCGTGCTGAGTCGGCGCAGCAGTTTGGCGTCGTCGACGGGGCGCGGGTCGGTGAGGAGAGGGCGGTAGAGTGTTGATGGGGGGAAGATTGGGTGGGGTCTTTGTTTGTGTGTAGTGTAGTAATTTTTTTTTTTTTTTTTTTTTTTTGAGTTGTTCTTGTTGTGTTTCCTTTGGTTGAGTTTCTGCTCTTGAGCGTCGCTGTTGGGCTCGCTCTTTTGTCGCTCTCTCTCTGTCCTTCTCCACCTTCCCTCCTCCCCCCGTTTCCGGTCCTCTCCGTCTTGCACTAAACCCCTGTATTTTTTTTTTCCATCATCTCGATGGCTTTTCTTTCTGTATTTGTGCCCCTCGTTTTTCTAGTCGTCCGTCCTTTTTTTTTTTTTTCTTTTTTTTTTTTCCTTCCCGTTCGTCCTCCCCTCACCGCCTTTGCGTGATCCGCTTATGTTTGTATTTTTTATTTTTTGTTTTATTTTTGTTCTATTGTTGTTGTTGCTATAGTATCATTATTTCTGTGTGTGTGTGTGTGTGTGTGTGTGTGTTTTGGTTGGATGCCTTTTCTTTTGTTCTTTTTTCCTTTTTTTTTCTTTTTTCTTTGACCTTCCGTGCAAGATGGAGGAAACGTTTCGACGAAACAAACAAATATAGATGTGTAGAACACGCTTACCAGCAAAACATATTAAATCCCTGCCGTCTTGTCCTCACTTTCAGAGACAATATACTGTCTGTCCGGACTGAGCACAGACGCCATTGACATGGAAAATACGTCCAAGAAACGAGAGACGTCCTGACCACTGGATGAGTTCCAAATCGTTATGACAGCACCACTGTCTCCAGCGACAATCAATCGACCGTCATGACCGAATGCAGCAGAGGCAACAGGTTCAGCGGCCCAACAGCTTGTGAAGCTTCTCACCACTGAATACACTCCAAATCACCACTGAGCTCTCGTGACTTGTCTCTGTGTGGTCGTAACTTGGTGAGACAATTGATTGCCCATCAGGACTAAATGCTACTGAAGTGACATTAGCATTCGCCTCTAGTTTGCGCAGTTCCTCTCCAGTTGGTGCTTTCCACACCCTTATTGTCTGGCGAGCTCTTCCAGACGCAATCAGTGTGCCATCAGGACTGCGTGAGAAAGACAAGACATTGTCACATTGGCCAGTGGTCACACTCCAAACCCTCACTGTCTGATCCTTACTTTCAGATGCAACAAATTGCTCATCTGGACTGAATGCTAGGGAGTTGATGCTCCCCGAGTGCCCTTTCATTGTGCCCAGCTCCTGGCCAAACAATACATCACGACTGAAGGCAACTGAGTTCACCTTTTCAGTATGTCCCAGCAGCTTTCACAGTTGTCGGCCAGTAGCAGCTGTCCAAATCCTTATTGTCCAGCACCTCCAGACAACAGAGGTCACATATGCAAAATGTCCATCAAGCTTTTGCAACTCCTGTCCAGTGGTCACACTGCAAACCTCACCGATACATCTCCACTTCCAGATACAACAAATTGGCCATCAGGGCTGCATGCGCTGACTGAAGAAAAGCGGAGTGTGACCCTCCAGCTTCTGGAGCTCCTTGC